>ML790800.1:815860-830976 GCA_009831015.1 Picea engelmannii | reverse complement strand
TCCCACTCGAACCAGGAACCCTCTTTTCCTGCGAGTTACCTTATGCTCTGATACCAGTTGTTAGAAAAACAGGACTGCGGAGCAATAAAATAAAACAAATGCGGAAACAAAACACAGAAGATACACAATACAAGAGAGACACAGATTTACGTGGTTTGCCCAGTGTGGGCTATGTCCACTAGAGAAATTGCCAGGTCCTTTCTTTATTATTATCCAGCAAAATGAAGGGATACAACCTACAACAAAACCCACTGTAACTTCCTCTTCTTTCTCTCACAATCTCCTCTCTCAGAATACAATACTCACCAACATACATAGCCGCAATACATTTCCCTCATAAAAGAGGGTTGCCTTCTAGGGAAAAAAACCCTAACNGGCAATTTTTTCTTTGGGGGCTTCGCCCCCGAACCCCTGCTAGGGGCTGGCTTGCCCCCAGACCCCCCAGCCGGGGAGATAGCCCCCCCGGACCCCGCAGAGGGGGTACCCCCCCTCTGCACTCCCCCGCGTGGAAGAGAGTACATACTTCTGGGGCGTAAATACTTCATGGGGTATAAACACGGATGAAAGTAAAAGACCTCTAAATTAGGAAGATAATCAGGCTCCACAACCAACAAATCCTTGTCTGACACATAGGCTAGCGGGGAATTCGATGTTCGACGTTGAACATCCCCTTTCTCTTCTACACACATGTCCTCCGGAGTCTCGACTTCCTGAACTCACGAGGTGATGCCATGTAGATACAGACTTCGGCCCTTTTGGGAGCATATGTTCTAACATCCCAAGTCTCCTGGGGCTCCAAGCTCCCGAAGTTCCAAAATCTCTCCACATTGCTCCAGCCTTCAAACCTTTTATTTTAACTTACCCATGACACTGCTTCCCAAACCCCCAGAGTCTCGAATTCCTGAACTCTGGAAAGGTCCACCCTCTCATGTGGTGACGTACTAAATGCGAAGGCAAACACAGGTGGGTCCCGCATGCTCCTCCTGCCAAGTTGACCAAGCGATGAGTGCCAAGTGTGATACGTGGCAGGGCGAAGATGACACATGACCCCTTCAGTGGGTGACACGTGTCACATGTTAATGGGCCTATATGGTCTACGAAACGTACAAATCTAGGTGACACGTCAAATGTCAAACGTGGGTCCATGCCACCCTAGGTGATGTCAGCATACCACATTACCTCAGACTGATCACCTTCCAAGTCCTTCGATCTTACGGTCATGGTGTGTCCATGTAACTCTTGGATCTACAGCCTCCGTTACTTCGTAACTTCGACGTTTAGGGGATTCATGGTGTGACTCCCTCCTTGATCCTAGAGTGGTCAATGTCGAGATGACCATGGTCTATATATAATGGTCAAGAGGGATCCTGAAGCATTCTCAAATTGACGGTTCACATCACTTCGTAACTTCGACATTTGGAGCTTTCCTTGCCTTGAACCATAGTTCCTTCCGGAGTTTTGAACTTCGAACACGTGGAGAACTATGAGTAACGGTCCATATTGAATTTGTGACTCTGACAATCATAATTTTTTGCTATAAACCACCTCTATTATCTTAAAGTGGGATTTCTCTGAAGTACTTAGTGCTACCCCCTCACTAATTTCGATCTAATGGATAAGAGTGCTTTCCACTAGATTTCCAGATCCACGACTCTCATTACTTCGTGACTTTGGCGTGCGGGGAGTTTGATGATATATCATCCCTGTTCTCACAGAGTGGGACTTTGTTGAAGTTTCCTTGGTGTGGATCCAACAACCAAGGGGTCTCCCAAATACTCTAAGATCGGTGGTCCACATTACTTCATGATAACTAAGTGGATCAAGGTTTAATGGTGGGAAAGTCTGACTGTCCCAAATAAGGAAACCGCCAAGCACTGCTTAACCTGGTGGGTAACCATAACTATTAGTTGCCTTCGACCAATTTATAAATGGTAGGTTCGAAGCACTCCGGAGTTCCTAATTCCCAAAGTTCTGAATCCAAAAGGCTTAATTTCTTTCAGGCCTAGCGTAGGGTTCCCAGACCTTGGTCACATGGGTCCTTTAAAAAATATTGTGGGCTACGCACTAATTCCTTTAGCCGTAAATGGGTTAAGGACATGGGCATGATCCCTCGGTCATGTGGGTGAAATATATGAAGGAGGCATCCTCCTTCCACAGGGTTTGAACTTGGAATTCCCATGAGGGTAGATTTTAGAGATCGACAAAACTTAAACATTCCAATAAATATTTCCCTGACACTATTGCAGGCTTACATCTTACAACTCTTTAACTGCTCAACTGAGTCAAGCATGCACTCATTTAAAATCACGATTTCACAGAGAGATAATGCATATTTCTAAATTAACCATTCAAAATAGAACTCAGTCATAGAGATATAAATATATTCAATAACCATTCCCATTTCAGTGCACAGAGTATGAAGATACTTATCATAAAACCAGATTTCGTGAAGTGGCTGCTGAAAGGGGTGTCTGTTTCCACCCAACCATAGGCACAACCACTCCTAATGGATTTACCACTGGCCACCCCCAAGCTAGACAACGATGATCTGAGAGAGACTCTTTCTTCTTAGTCAGCAATAGTCAAGGACAAAGGTTACTCTCCTCCTCCCACAGAATCCTGGCAACAAGTTTTCTATGTACCAAGCAAGAAGGTCTTCCTGAGTACTTCCATAGTCACTCATCATCCTCGTTTATCAACTTGTAACGAAAACCTTTCCAACAAATTCTTACATCTAGAATGAGCTTATTTCCCAGTCCTTCCTCGAACCAGAGAGCTGCAAAACACTCTTTTCTCTTCTCAAGATTTCTCTTTCAACTTTGCTCTCTTCGTAGATATACCTTTTCTCCTCGCCTCTGCCCACAAATTACCTCTTTCTTTCTTTTATCAGCAAGGTTTGTGGGTCCAAATCCCCAGCTTGTGGTTAGGTCTGGAAGTCTTATAGATGGGTACTCTACCCCATATCCTCATTAACTCTTAAGGAGGACTCTTCCAACTACCACTCTGACTGGTAATTCATATATGTGTCAAAGGATTGTTCTGAGTCATTAAATCCAGTAAGGTACTAGTTTGGTGGGGGTCATCTCAACCATTTCTGGTTCCTCTCACCATATCTCTCATATCATCCATGGTCTATCTTGGAAAACCCCCCTTTCAGCAGTTTTGCAACACTTATCCATTTTCTATTAATAACATACAATACATATATTGACCTTTTATACAAAGGTTCATTAAATCAAACATTCACACATATCTAGTATTCCATAGTCTCTTGGCCAGTTATAGTTATATTTACAGACTCGGGGAAACATGGGTGTTACAATCCTCTCCGCTTAAAGGAACATCGTCCTCGATGTTCTATTTGCCGACGTGCTTTGTATGTACATAAGTAAAAAAAAATTGATATGCATGTCTCATGGCATCCTCCATTTCCCATGTAGCCTCATCTAGGCCAAAGTGTTTCCACTACACCTTGACCTATGCAATGGTTATGCTCCTGAGTGGGGTCTCCTTCCTGTCTATTATGCATTGAGGTTCTGGCATGAATTCTCCATCTGGTTCCAAATGAATCACAGACTAGTCAATTATATGATTAGAATCATGTACACATTTATTTAATAACGAAACATGGAAAACATCATGTGCCTTCACTATGGGAGGGAGTCCTAGCCTATAGGCTACATGTCCCACTCTATCCAAAATTTCAAAGGCTCCACAATAATGAGGTTCCAGCTTGGCACAAGATCCCATTCTCAAGGAGATTTTCCTTTTTCTAACTCTGAGATACACATGATCCCCCGTTTTGAACTCTCTAGGAGTCCTCTTTCTATCTGTATATATTTTTTTGTCTATCTTGAGATATTTTCAGATTTTTCTTTATCTAAATTACTTGTTGTTCCATTTCTTTCAACATGTCTGGCCCAATTGTAATTCTATCTATTGGATTATTCCATTTGATTGGAATCTTGCACGGTCTACCATAGAGGGCTTCAAAAGGGATCATCTTTAATGACTCTTGATAGCCATTGTTGTAGGAAAACTATACTAGTGGTAGGTAGTCTTCCCAATTCTTAGAATGATGCATTACATGCATCCTTAACATGTCCTCTAATATTTGGTTTACCCACTCTGTCTTTCCATCAGTTTGAGGGTGATAGGCTATGCCAAACAATAATTTAGTTTCAAAACTATCCATTAAATATTTCCAAAAGCTCAAAGTAAATTTCGTATCTCTGCCATAAATGATCTCCTTAGGCCCGTCGTTCAACCTAAATATCTCTTTCATGAAAATGACGGTAATATCTATTGCCTTGCAAGTTGACTTGATGGGAATGAAGTGAGCAACCTTTCTCAATTTTTCCACCACTACCATGATGGTATCATTCTTCTTGGCCGATTTTGGTAATCCGGTGATGAAATCCATGGAGGTGGTTTCCCATTTCCATTATGGAATTGGTAGGGGTTGCGAAAACCCTTCTGGATGCTGGTGTTCTGCCTTAATCTGCTGACATTCTAGACATTTATCCAAGCAGTCAGCTATGTCCTTCTTCAGTCCTGGCCAATAGAACAGTTTCCTAGTGGTCGTAATCATTTTATGATAACCATGATGACCAATATATGGTCTTTTGTGTAGTTCATCCATCATGAACCTCTTCAAGTCGTCACAATTCAGGATATACAACCTACCTTTGTAAGTTAGCAGGCAATCATTCAACATTTGATAACCTTCATACTTCAACCATGTGGTCTCTTGTTCTAAGTATGATTTTACAGCCTTGAGAAATGCATCGGTTTATTGTGCACTCTTGACTCTCTCCCTGACATCCATTTCATAGGTGCTTACCATTTCCAAGTGAATCACTTTCATACTTTTGCTAATGGAATCAACCACCCTATTTTCTTTTCCTTTAATATGTTTGATTTCAAAATCAAACTCACTAAGGAGAGCCATCCATCTAGATTTCCTAGCATTAAGTTTTTGTTGATCAAACATGTACCTCAACCCACAATGGTTTGTCATAAGCACAAATATTCTACCCAGGAGGTAATGCCTCCACATTTTTAAAGCATGAAATATGGCATCCAATTCTAGATCATGGGTCACATAATTGATTTAATGCTCATTCAATTTTCTAGATTCATAGCAAATTACATGTTCTTCTTGCATAAGGACTCCTCTGAGTCCTTCCTTGCAGGAATATGTACACACAAGGAAGTCCTTGTTTGGATTTGAAATATTCAACACAGGTTCATTGGTTAGAAGGAATTTGAGTTCTTGAAATCTCTCTTCACATTCTGATGTGCAAAGGAATTTAACTCCATTTTTTTGAAGGGAAGTGATTGGGAAACCAATCCCGGAAAATCCTTTTATGAACCTCCTATAGTATCTTGCTAGGCCCATAAAGGATCTGATATATGATACATCCTTTGGGGTAGGACAATCCATAATGGATTTGATCTTGTCAGGATCAACTGCCACACCTTCTTCAGAAATAACATGGCCTAAGTAATGGACTTGCTTCTCGAAAAAGTCACACTTACTAAACTTTGCATAGAGCCGAGGTTCTCTTAGTACTTGAAGCACTAACTTGATATGTTCTTCATGTGCTTCCCTATTCTTATAATATATTAGGATATCATCAATGAAAACCAATACAAATATGTCTAAGAATTTACTGAGTACATTTATCATTAAGCACATAATAGTGGCTGGTGCATTGGTTAGACCGAATGGCACCACCACAAATTCATAGTGACCATACATTGTCCTAAAGGTTGTTTTGTGGATGTCTTCATCCTTAATTCAAACATGATGGTATCCAGACCTCAAGTCAATCTTGGAGAATATTGTAGCACCCCTTAATTGGTCAAATAAGTCATCGATCCTTGGCAAGGGATACTTATTCTTTATGGTCATCTTATTGAGTTTCCTATAGTCTATGCACAACCTAAGTATGCCATCCTTCTTTTTCACAAACAAGGTTGGTGCTCCCCATGGACACACACGAGGTATGATGTAGCATTTTTCCATAATTTCTTTTAGCTGTAGTTTGAGCTCAACTAGATCTAGCATACTCATTCTATAGGGTGTTCTAGAAACTGGCATCGCTCATGGTGAAAGTTCTATTGAAAAGTCAATATCTCTTCTTGGAGGTAGACCTGATACCTCTTCTGGGAACACATCTTTATACTCTCTGAATATGGGATGGTCCTCTGGGCTTGGTTTTCCATCCTCAACAGAGTCCAACACTTGTATTGCATATAAAGGCCATCCTTTTTTGCAGTACTTCTTCACTTGAAGTGCTGATATTTGTCTCACTGAGAAATGATTTTGAATTCCTTGTAGGGTTACCTTTCTCTCTTCTTCATTGTCACACTCCAAAGTTTTATTGTAATAATCCAGCTTGGTTTTATGGGTAGACAACCAGTCCATTCTAATCAGTAGGTCATAATATCCTAAAGGAAGTATGTTTAGGTTCGCTTGGGTGGGAAATCCACTCATAACAAATTGGGTGGCTGGTATGACCTTTGTTACTTTTCTTTTGGTTCTAGTGGATAGTTGTACCAACCATGATTTAACATGTTTAACTTGTTGTAGTTTACATTTCTCAACAGTTTGAGGGGAAACATAACTCAAATTAGAACCAGGGTCAATTAAAATGGAAACTAGATGGTTGAAAATCATACCTTCCATCTATACCACTCAATCTTGGTGGTCGTCTTGTTTATTATCCTACATAAATTTGTGGCATGCTCCTAGCCACATAATTGACTATGGTATCCTATTGGATGTTGTAGACCCTCCTACTATTTTTTTTCCTATATGGGCAACCTCTCAACATGTGTTCTTCTCCACAACCCCAACATTTCAAGGGTTCTCTCTTTGTGTTATCAGTCTTACCTGAGGCTGCTCCAAAGGGTTTATTTCCACTCTGAGAGGGGATATTTTGTTGGTATACAATTTTAGTAGGAAGGATCATCTTAGAAAATTTCCCATAGCTCTTGAATCTTGAGGGTTTAAACCCCTTTTTATTGAATCCCAAACTACTCTTCTTCTTCCAATCCTCGTGAGGTTCTGTTTTGTTCTTGAACTTCTCATAGAAATACCTTGTCTTATAGATAGTGTCTTCTAAGGTCTTTGGCTCATCAAATTCAATCCTGTCCTGGAAGGACTGAGGTATCCCACTAATAAATCGTTGCATTTTTACCTTTTCATATTTTATGTAGGGCACATACCTTATCAACTCAAGGAATTTATTGATATATTCATCTATGGTGAGTTGTCCCAACTTGAGTTCACAGAACTCCTTAGTCTTCCCATCAAATTATTTCTCTAACAGATACTTATTTTTGAAGTATTTATGAAATTTTTTTCATGACAAGTCCTTCTCATGGATTCCTTTCACATTCCTAAGGTCCTCCCACCAAATGGAGGCCTTTCCATTAGAGTTAAATATGGCTATTTGAACCTTTAAATTTTCAGAGTAATCATGGACTATAAAGTACTTCTTCAAGCAGAGCAACCAAACTTCAGATTCTTCCCCCTTCTTAATTTCTCCATCAAAGGTGGGTGGTTTGGATTTCTTGAAATCTTGAGGGTCATGACTCTTGGAATGTTTCCTCTCCTTTCTTTTCCTCTGGAAATGTGAACTAGTTTTGCTACTAGAGGATTCCTTGGAGTTGTCAGTTTCCTAACCGAAGGATTCTCTCGACGAGTGTCTCTTGGCTCCATGTTGGGCATTCTTTGAGGTGATCCTCTTTGTGTGGCCACTTTCAGGTCCATTCTTTCGTATCTCAGGTTGACTCTGGGTCTTGTTCGTATGATGTTTGTCCACATGGCTGGTTGCTGGTCAAAGCTACAACTGCCTTTGTATATCTAATAAGCTCTGTAGTATAACTACATTGATTTTAGTTTGATTTTCCTATTCCTTTATTAGTCTTTCATTGTCATCCTTACAACTCTGTAATTCTTCCATGAGGCTTCTTACAGTTTCAGCTAGATCTGGAGGGGTTTCCACCGCCCTCCTCTCATCAAATTCTTCCTCTCTATTGTGGGAGATTTCCCCCAATTCATGGTGTGTCACCATCCTTTATGCTATAGTTCTCCTGTGGTCTACTGACTACTTGAGTGATGATAAAACATTTTTCGTTAGTTAATGGTCTATTAGTTCATGAAAAACACACAATTCATAATTTCCAAACACACACAACAATAGAAAATTTCATTCCTTTCTTCAGTAGAGGTTTAACTAAGCCTCTTAGGAAAGGGGTAAGATAGGGTGTCACCCCTAAAAGTTATTTAAATAAGATTTTTAAGCGACTCACTCATTATCCTAAGCAGACCAAGTGTTGTAACCATGCTTTGATACCAATTTATAACACACCCAACCATAAAACACTTCCTTAGAGAATGGGGCATATAAATTTTGGTTTCCTTAAACATACCAAATCCTCTGTCTGAGGTCTTCATCCTCTTATACTCACCCGTAGCGTTCTAACGACTGCAACCAGGCTCAAATCCGAGCTTCGGGTTGCAAGTTATGGCTTCCCGAAGTTCTTCAGGTGATTCATTGGTTGAGGGCCACACGATCCCCATGTGGCTTCATCTTTTTCATAACATCTCTAAGTTCCTACTTCCCGTAGGAAATGTCCATCCATCAACCAATCCAACGACTGGGCTTAATCCTCGTCTAACACACAGGCTAGCGGGGAATTCGACATTTGACGTTGAACATCCCCTTTCTATTTTGCGCACATGTCCTATGAAGTCTTGAATTCCCAAACTCTCGAGGTGCTGCCATCTAGATCTGGCCTTCAGACATTTTGGGAGCATACGTTCCAACATTCCAAGTCTCCCGGAGCTCCGAGCTCCCGAAGTTCTAAACTCTCTCCACGTGGCTCCAACCTTCAGACCTTTTAACTTACCCATGACACTGCTTCTCAAACCCCCAGAGTCTCGAATTCCCGAACTCTCAAAGTGTCCACCCTCACATGTGGTGAGATACTAAATGAGAAGGAAAACACAGGTGGGTCCTACATGCTCCTCTCGCCAAGTGGACCAAGCTGTGAGTGCCAAGTATGATACGCAGCAGGGCGGAGATGACACGTGGCCCCTTCAGTGGGTGATATGTGTTACATGTTAATGGGCCTATAGGCTCTATGAAACGTATGAATCTAGGTTACACATGTTACATCAAACATGGGTCCACGTCACCTTGGGTGACGTCAACATACCACGTTACCCTGGAATGATTGCCTTCCAAGTCCTTCAATCTTACGATCATGGTGTATCCATGTAACCCCTGGATCTACGACCTCCATTATTTCGTAACTTAGACGTTCGGGGGATTTGTGGTGTGACTCCCTCCTTGCTCCTGGAGTGTTCAATGCTAGGCTGACCATGGTCTAGATCTAACGGTCAGGAGGGATCCCGAAGCATTCTCAAATGGATGGTTCACGTCACTTCATAAATTCAGAATTCAAAGGTTTCCTCACCTTGAAACATACTTCCTTCTAGAGTTCCAAATTATGAACACGCGAAGAACTCTGATCAATGGTCCAGATCAACTTTGCGATTCCGACATTCAGAAGTTTTGGCGTTAAACCACCTCTATTCTCCTGAAGTGGGATTTCCCCGAAGTACTTAGCGATACCCCCTCACTAAGTTCGATATAACGGTGGAGAGTTCTTTCCACTGGATTTCCAGATCCATGACCAAGGGGCTCCCAAATAATCTCAGATCGGTGGTCCACGTTACTTTGCAATAATTGAGTGGATCAAGTTTTAATGGTGGGCAAGTCTAACTTTCTTGGATAAGGAAACTGCCAAGCGTCGGTTAACCTGGTGGGTAATCGTAACTATCAGTTTCCTTCAACCAATTTATAAATGGCAAGGTCGAAGCACTCCGGAGTTCCGAACTTCCGGAGTTCTGAATCCAGAAGGCTTAACTTGTTTCGGGCCTAGTGCAAGGTTCCCAGACCTTGGTCACATGGGTCCTTTGAAAACCCTTGTGGGCTACACACTAATTCCTTTAGTCATAAATGGGTTAAGGACATGGGCATGAGCCCTCAGTCATGCAGGTGAAAGATCTGAAGGAGGCGTCCTCCTTCCACATGGTTTGAACTTGGAATTCCTGTGAGGGTAGATTTTAGAGATTGACAAGACTTAAACATTCCAATAAATATTTCCTCGACATTATTGTAGGATTACATCTTACAACTCTTTAACTACTCAGCTGAGTCAAGCATATGCCCATTTAAAAGCACGAGTTCAAAGAGAGATAATGCATATTTCTAACTTAACCATTCAACACAGAACTCAGTCATAGACATATAAATATATCCAATCACCATTCCCATTTCAGTACACAGAGTATGAAGATACTTATTAGAAAACCAGATTTCATGAAGCAACTGTTGAAAGAGGTGCCTTTTTCCACCCAACCATAGGCACAACCACTCTTGAGAGTTTTATCACTGGCCACCCCCGAGCTAGACCACAATGCTCTGAGAAAGACTCTTTCTTCTTACTCAGCAAAAGTCAGGGACAAAGGTTACACTTCTCCTCCCATGGAATCCGAACAACAAGTTTTCTCTGTACCAAGCAAGGAGGTCTGCCCGAGTACTTCCACAATCACTTATCGGCCTCATTTATCAGCTTGTAATGAAAACCTTTCCAACAAATTCTTACATCCAAAATGAGCTTATTTCCCAGTCCTTCCTGGAACCGGAGAGCTGCAAAACTCTCGTTTTCTTCTCTAGAGTTCTCTTTCGACTATGGTCTCTTCATAGATCTGCTTGCTCTCCTCGCCTCTTCCCACGAATTATCTCTTTCTTTATTTTCTCAGTAAGGTTGTGTGGGTCCAAATACCCAACTCTTGGTAAGGTTTGAAAGTCTTACAGATGGGTACTCTTCCCCATCTCCTCATTAACTCTTGAGGAGGACTCTTTGAGCTACCACTTTGACTAGTAATTCATATATGGGTAAGAGGACTGTTATGAGTCATTAAATCTAGTAAGGTACTGGTTTGGTGGGGGTCATCTCAACCATTTCTGGTTCCTCTCACCATCTCTCTCATAGCATCCATGGTCTATCTTGGCAAACCCCCCTTTCAATAGTTATGCAACACTTATCCATTTTTTATTAATAACAAAAAATACATACATTGACCTTTTATACAAGGGTTCATCAAATAAACCATTCACACATATCTAGTCTGCCATAATCTCTTGGCCAATTATAGTTATATTTACAGACTGGGGGAAACATGGGTGTTACATAAGAACCTATGCATCTGCTTTAGACAGGTTTCTCCAAGCCCTTGTCATGTCAATGTTTTGCTTAGTATGTTTTATTGTAGAGAGAGTAATATAACTTTTTTGAAGATATAACTTGGTGACAACAAGGTCTTAGTATCACAAGGGCACTCGAGTACAGTTTCTTTGAATAATGTGCTTTAGTTGCAATTTAATTTAATTTAATTTTTGTTTCAATAGGATTCTTAAAGTTAGGTTTCAATCATTTTTAGGTACTGTAAGAGCATCCATACATTGATCCATGTGCAAGAAAGGAATTAACAACAAGAAATAGCATTCAAGGATGATCGAGAGTTAGAAGAACGTTACTCTAAGAAATCTCTCAAATCCTAGTAGCAACTGGTAACATCTTTGCATCTCAGGAGGAGAAAATCCTGACAACAATCAAGAATATACCTATAGTCCAAGAAGAAATAAAAGACAAAATATTCCATGAGAAACATCGAGAAGAAGATATTAAAGAAACTGAGCAACCATGGAACACCTCTGATGGATAGATCGAGGAAATTTTTCCATATACATCACCAGATCCTGTATACATTCAAGATACCAAGCATCAAATAGTAGAAAATATCCATGGCATAGCAAAGGAGGACATACAAATCAATATTGATGAACACGTGAACCAAAGATATCATAACTATATTGAAGTATGTTTCCAAGAAACTATGAGGCCACAACACTCTCTTCTTCAGAAATTATCGACACCATAGCAATCGAACTAGTTGGTTCCTCATGTTCTGGTACTTATTAAAGTATATTGTTCAAACCTAAATGTGAGTATATTTATAATCCTATTACGCACATGGATTCTTTGGAAGTACTTATATACTTGAAAATGGTTCTTTTCTTAGGTAAGGTAGGATAGTAACTAAGTAAACAAATGTCTCATGTAGTTGTTATTTTAGTTTAAAAGCATAGTTCAACATCGTTTTTTATGTCTTTTTCAATAATTGGAACCATCATGATGAGAAACTAATATTAAGAGAGTTTTTTTGCACCCATAATTTTAAATATATTTAAAGCTGATAGTTAGATCTTTTTCCAATTTTTCTAAATACATTGGGCTTATATGATGATTTGTTGGAAATTTTTAGGTATTCTCTTTTCAGTTGGATTGGGAGAACATCTCCATGACTTATTGAGAGAAGTAATTGCATTACTTTTGGTTCTGTTGTTTTGCAAAAACTATCTTTTATTACCTAAGATTGTTTTGGAACGACTAAATTTCTTTTTCTATTACTTCCCTAAACTTTTCTTTTCTTGTTTGAAGATTGTTCTTTGACTTTTATTAGTTTTCTCTACTATTTTTTTGAAATGTTTTCCTTGTTGGAATTTACATTTTAGGTAATTATTGACAAGGAAAAACTGAAAATAAAAGAGTTCAAATATCAAACCCAAGACTTCTTGTCATAACCAATCACTTTCAGTTCTTTTAGAGATTCCTTCTCCCTTTTTTATATAAAATTTCATACTATTTATTAAAGCAATAGCTTATAGCCATGTCTTTAATTATATTATGGGATTACATAAAGTTAAAAGTCCATATTATGAGGCCCATAGGCAACTAGTACAACTTGATCTAATTTCAAAGTTGGTCAGTAAAACATATTTATTAACGAGTAGCAAGAAAGTGTATGAAGTTTCTACCCATGGGAACACTACTATAATTCTATGTGAAGAAGATAATCATAGGGACTAGAGTTACTTTTAGGTTATTCTCTAGTGGCTTCATCCACCACACATTAAAAGGGCTCGACCATAGATATGAATTCAGATTGACTAAACACATCAAGTATCCTTTACATAGGGACAACCTATAGGAAGCTAATATTTCAAAACTACCATCGAACCAGTACCATCCCATGCCTTTAAGGGGATTTTGAGAGCAAATCCCCCATCCACCCAATTAATAAGAAAATACATATATACATATTTCATAAATTTCGAGAGTGGAATTCATGGGACCAAAGCCTCTGATAGAAAATGAGTGCAAGAGGCCAACCTGTAGAGGCTATATATTCCTGCTGGAAGTAGTTCCTATCCCGTGGTACTACTAGGAAAACCCATTAGGGTTATGGATGCTCATGGGAAAAGGGGAATTCTTCCTAGAGAGGGTAATATAAAATTCAATTCTTATGTGTTTCATCCCACGCTTGTAGATGGATTTATGATGGTTGCTCCTCCATCTCTAATTATATTTGTTCTATAAATTGTGAAAAGGAAGTAATGGGACAAGATATCTTAGAGTAAAATGGGTTTAAAAGGTTACCTCGTTGAGGCTATAGATGTCTCCCGACAATGAGTTTAGACCTGTGACACCTATATTGACTGAACCTAATCCATTTTGTCCCTATGTACAATACTACTTGTGAAGTTTCGTCAGGAAGAAGCATGGGTGGTTAGAGCCAACGCTAAATGAAATCCATCTAACTTCCACTTGAGAATAACCCTAAGTTGAAATTAATACCCTATCATCCAATTCATACTATATCTAATATGTACTATCTTAAGAGTGGGACCATGATCTTAGAAGCCTAATATACTCAACTATGAAATTTATCTTTATTACTTGAATGATTTTAATTCTTTTGAGATTGGAAAAGGCTGGCTAGTTTCCCATGGGGTTTTCATTTGTTGAGACTACTAATACTCTTTTAATTTCATGTCTAAAGAAAAAGGAAAAAATCCCTATAATTTATAAAGGGCTCCCTAAACATAAGTGCTGCTAATATTTTGATGAAGTTTGTATAAGCAAGGGAATACAAATCTTTGATATAAAACATACATACTAAAAGTTGATTATAAATATTTTCTCTGGGTTATGCTTCAGTCATAGGGGAATATTCATAAGTGATTTTTGAAAACTGTTCAAATCTGAAAATTTATGTGCATTCATGCTAATTTCCATCAAATGTGTATTAGAAATTTTTAAATGAATGTGGCATTGGATGTACTTTATGTTTTGATTAGTTTATATTTTTATTATATGGTCTTATGACTTTCTCTCTATGTGGTTAGGTCTAGTAACCAACAATAAGTCTATTGATACTCATGAACTTTATGCCCGCAATTCATTAACAACTTTCATATTTATGTTCTAAGACAATAAAAAGGAGACTGGTTCAAGGTTATAGAGCTTGGAACATAATTGTTCAACTACCAAATCCTTGTTCGTCGTCTCCGATGCAACTATATTTCTCTATCTTGATCAGTGTTGTATGTCGTCTTAAGAAAATTCTCAACAATTATAGGCTCTTTTCTTCAGTGGTACAGAAATTGATTCGTCAGATTTGGTGCTTTCTCTACAAAACCCATGAAGTGCAAGTACAAGCAGGGTACTCAAAACAACAATATATCTAGAATAACAGAGTAACATAGTAACAACATTAGTGGATTTTTAGAGTTCTTGGTTATTCTGGTACAAGAATCCCAGAGTAGGTACAGGAAGACTTGTAGCTGCGTTTTTGAAATTATTGAGAAAAATTTGATGGTAGTAGGTCTCTCCTTTTCATCCCGAAGCACCATCAATGTCGGGTTCAACAACAAAAGTTCCAAGGTTCAAATTTTGTAATGACCTCCTCAATTCCATAGCCTTCCTACATCAACTCAAATAATATGTTGTAAGTATGGCTAATTGACTTAATTTCTAGGTAAAATTTACTTCTAAAACTCTGTTTGATTTATTAAGAACAAAAGGGAATTTGGTTAGGAAACACTCTTTTGATTGTTACCCTACTCTTATTCTCTTTTCCTTATTTCTTTACACCATATCCATTTTAATTTTTATATTGTTACAAG
>ML790800.1:786304-812109 GCA_009831015.1 Picea engelmannii | reverse complement strand
AGGATTCAAGGAGTGAAAATTGGAGGAGTTTCATAGAATACATTGAGTAATATTATCTACAGGATCAGAGTACTCCAAGAATTGAAGAATTGCAAAAATTGAAGAAGTCTCGGGAAGCATTATCAGGTTCTATGTGATGATTGGTTGAGGGTGATGATTTAATGTAAAGTTTTATTATCTCTCATATATTCTTGGGTGGAAGGAAGGGGAAAGGATGGAGAGTTCAAATCTCTCTTGATATTGGAGTATTGTATCTTCCTCTTGGAGGTTTATCCCTCCCTTTATATTTGGAAGCTGTAGCTACCTTTGGAAGTCATTACTTCCCTTGAACAATAACTATTGATTATTTCTCATATATTGTGCATGGTGTATTGTGGTGTATTGGTGTAACTCTTATACTATTGTTCATTTCTCATTGGATACAGTTGAATGGTTTAAGTATAAGTTGAAAAAGGTTTTAAATTGTACTTGATACTTATTCACCCCCCTCTCAGTATCAACAATAAGGCCGCGTGTGCATGAATGAGAAATGAGGCTCATTGTAAAGTCATGTATCGAATTCTAATGGACTCTCGGTCCTAAGGAAAAATCTCGGCATGGGCACCAAATGACAAAGAGGTTCTAACTAGGGTACCCATGTTTGGAAAGTCTCTACCATTTATTAACGATGTTATGATAGCAGATGGAGGTTAATGCATCGCAATAAATGGGTTTGTACCTAAGGCGTAAAAAGTGGTAATTGAAGGATAATTCAAAACTACACGATGTAGTGAATACCTATCATATATGCTAGGTTATAAATATACCTTCCTGAGGAGACGAACGACCAACCATGACGTTGAAATCTATAAGAAAATTGAGTCAAAACTACAAAAACCGGCCTAAAACCATTTTTGAATTAGTCCATTAGACAAAATAATAGCATAAAACTATATCAAATGGGTAAAAATGTTTTATAAATAGTAATAAAATGAAAATTTACTATGTCATCTTCATTTTCACCCAAAATAGTGCAATTTGGACTAACATACCTCTAGAAATCAAACGACAATTGCAGGAGCAATAGGCAACGGAATCGCAAACCGTCTAGACCAGGTAACTCTTCATCCCATCCTCTTCAAATTCAATGGCTTACAATTTTGAATTAGGCTCCATTTTTTTAGTTTTTAAGGGTGCAAATTGAGTTTTTCGGTATACGCGAGTTTATACTAATATGTCGGGTATACGACCAGATATACGCCCCTGTGTGAACTACAGGGAGTGTATATTAGGCCCTACTCGCGACTGTTCTTGGATAACCCGCGTATACTTGCGCAAAATGGAGAAAAATAAGCTTCTAACTCAAAATTGATTTGGTTTTTGTAGGATGGTGTTAGAGTGGAGGGACAGAGAGCATGAGGAGGTAGATGCAGCAGTGGATTGGGATCTGGTGGCTCAAGTGACATTAAAAAGTTGTGGTCTATACAAGTTTTGGGCTCTCAAAAGAATGAGGGCCCAAGTGAGGTTATTGGAAATGCTGGTGGGATATTGGGATCCAGATAGCCAGATAGCGAGAGCTTTATCCTTGATGGACAACCATTAAGGATCAAAGTAGAGGACATCTACTTCTTGAAGGGACTTTCACGCCGAGGAGAGGTCGTGGATCTCAAGTCATGCGGGGCTAGGAGTGGGATGAACGTCTAAGAATACATCGAGGCCCACTGTGTTGCAGGGACTCCCATGGTGGGAAGTCAAATCCCTATCTGGGCTATAGGTAACCTCAGCCTAAAGATTATTGTGCTCATGCTTACCAGTATCATAGGGTCGGCCTCACTACATCAAGCATCTAGATCGCTTATATTTTACTCATTGGCGTGTGCGAGACCTACCGTGTACGATTGGTTTACCTCACTGTTGACCAATATGAAAGGTCAGCTGATAGAGTGCAAGGAAGGGGCAAAGAAAAACTTCAGGTTTTCCTCTATCCTTTGTAGCTTCTTTTATGAGTGGATCCCAAGCTTGGGACCTAGAGTGGAGATCATTCCTAGAGGGACACGTGATCCAACTATGGCGCGATGGATCGAGGTCATGAGACGGAAGGGGGGAGGTAGGGTGGCGACACCCTACAACGATGATTTTTTCTTCTAGTGGAGGAGACAAATCATAGCTCTGGATGACTATCCCTATGTGAGAATTGATTTCAGAGGTGATCCTGATATGCCACTTCCGCCAGGAGCCGCCTACGGCACCATAGGTAAACAATATTTTTTATATATTTCATTTTTTGTATTTTTGTATTTAAAAGAACAAAAATATTTTTTGGATGGTGTTTTTAAATATTAACTCGATACTTGTGTGGTTGTAGACGTGGGTTTGCAATGGCCAAAGGGATTCCTATGACATAGGCGGAGGCACTGGGGAGATGAGGCAATGGGAGGAGAGGCGGAGAGAGTCCTTCAGAACGTGTAGGGAAACCTGTCGTGTTTGACACAAAGGAATCCCATGGTTCAAGTGGAGGATCTACCTGAAGCCATGCAGAGGCAGGTTGTCGGTGTACCTAGAGCATGGGTATGACTCTTCCGACATCTCGCCAATGTTGTGGCTTTCTATCATGAAACTCATCCGGCACCACAGGCATAGATGTCATGGGATATGTATATCGACTATATATGTATTTTTGAGGGTTTGAGCCCCAATTTTGTAATATAAAAAACCATATTTTTTGGAAATATATAAAGAGGGATCTTTGGCTGTACTTATATCTTACAATGTGTACATTGATTTAATGGATTTATTTACTTTATTAATGTGACAAATGCCAATTCAAAACATAATTAGCGTAGGCATCGGATACATGATTAGAACTTCTAGAAATGTGAAAGTATGTAGTAAAATCAAATTGTCATTCTAAAAGATGTACCCGTAGGAATCAATGGAGTAACGTCAGATCACGCACATGGTAATGACCGTTCAATTGACATATGACTAACTGAGAATCCAGGTGCACCTCTATAGAGCAAATACCATGTGAGATAGCATCGCGCAATAATTCTATGATGACACTGTATTCAACCACATTATTAGTGGATGGCCCTAGGCATATGCCACCTAAAGACACCAGCAGACCCTCGGGCAAGTAAATCACCCAAGCGGTGGAAGATAAGTTCTGTGTATGACGACTGGCTCTGTTTGTGAGTCCTACGTAGACCAAACACTCCATTGACATCTGCCAACAAAAGGGAAAACTCGATAAGAAAGCCAAAGACAAAAAAAGGGGAAAAGGTGTATATACACTAAATTTACATTAGTATACAAAGGGTTTCGCCCAAGCCCAAGGCTCAAGCATAATACCTTTTTAAGTAGATCCCATTTCTGGACTCAGCCAATTTATTCCCTTCATAATCTTCTAACTCGTAGGCTCATTTTTCTAGAACACGTCGCACGATATAAGGACCGTGCCACATGGGTTTAAACTTTCCTAACCCTAGCGGTTTTTTGGCTTGGTCATATAAGAGGACCAATTCACCCTCAGCATACAACCAGGGACAGACAGACTTATCGTACTGAACCTTGACATGTTTCTTGTTTGCCTCGATATCCTTAAAGGCGTCCCGATGTTGCTCGTCAAGACTCTCTAGGTGTATAAGGCGTCACTCTAAATTCGAAGTGTCAGGTAGAAGCTCAACTGCCAATTCAAGAGAAGGGATTTCACATTCAATGGGAAGTATCGACTCCACACCGTGTACTAACTGAAAAGGAGAAAAACCGGTGGCAGTCTTAACTGAGGTTTGGTATGCCCAAAGTGCGGGATATAACATGATGTGCCAGTTGGAATTGCCCGAACTGACAATTTTTTGCAAGATGGTCTTGAGAGACTAATTGACGACCTCTACTTGCCCATTTTCCTGGGGGTAATAAGGAGACGAGTGATCATGTTTAAACCCCATCTTGGACGCTAGTTCTATCATCATTTCATTTTGAAAATGACTGCCATGATCAGTGACAATCTCACTCGGGAGACCGAACCGGGTGATAATTTGGTTGAATACAAAAAAAGTTGCAATCTTCCCATCAGATTTCACGTAGGCATGGCTTCAACCCACTTGGTGAAGTAGTCGATAGCTACGATAATGTGTTGATGCCTCCCAGCCAAAGTTGGGTTGCAATCAATGAAATCTACTCCCCACTTGGTGAAGGGACTAACGGTAATGACTAGGTTAAGAGGGGTTGGGTGCGAGTGCATTTTTCGAGTGAACACCTGGCAGGGGTGACACTTCTTAACTGCTTCAATACAATCTTTAAATATGGTGGGCCAGAAGTAACCGGCTCGCAAGATTTTTTGGGTTGTCGCAAGCCCGGATAGATGACCACCACAAGCCCCTTTGTGGCAATCATTAAGGACTAACTCGGCTTCCTCGTGAGTTAAGCAATGACGTAAGATACTATCTATTCCTCGATGATACAAAGTGTCGTCGACGATTGTATACTTTTTGGCTTGGTATATAACACGTCGTCGATCATCTCGCGAGAGATGTTGAGTGAACTTCAAGGTTTGAAGATATAAAACAATATCTCCATACCAAGGGTCGGACGACTAGACGAGGAAAATGTGTTCATCTATGAACGAATCGACATAAATAACATCTTGATCTAATCGTGGGAAATCGGATATTAGCTCTGCAAAAACTAGTGATTTCTTGGACTTGGCCGAAGCAAAGTCGAGATCAAATTCTTGTAATATGACAATCCATTTATTATATTTTCCGCCTATGATATGTCTAGTGAGGACATATTGAAATGGATTAACATCAGAAACCACAATAGTTTTGCAAAGAAATATATAGTGTCGTAAACGTTGGACTGCGTGGACGACAGCCAAAGCTAGCTTTTCAACGTGCGAGTAATTACGTTCAGGACCGACTAAATTTCGACTGAGATAGTAGATGACGTGCTCGCGGAGCTCATCATCCTCCTGAACTAGAACCATACCAATGGTCTCTTCAGACGCGGCGATATACAACAAGTAATCTCTACTGTAATCATGAGATTTCAACAGAGGGGACGATACCAAGGCTTTCTTTAAAGAGTCAAAATATTGTTGGGCTCACTCATCCCAGATAAACGGGGTGCCTTTCTTCAATAGGCACATGAAACCCTTAGTGATATTGGCATAATTCACAATAAACCGACGTAAAAAGTTAGCTTTCCCCTGTAAACCTTGAAGCTGTCTAATCGTGTGCAGGGGAGGCAACTGAAGAATTGCCTCAACCTTAAGTGGATCTACCATGATCCCTGTCTCAGAGACTAAGAATCCTAAGAGACGGCCAGATATAACACAAAAGATGCATTTATGAGGATTGAGTTGGATTCTATAGTAGCGTCATCTTTCAAAAACCAGTCGAAGGTGCGTAGCATGATCCACTCTCTTGCGAGAGTGAGTAGTAAGATCATCGAGGTAAGCTTTGACTATGTGTTTGAGATCATGAAAAGAGAAAGTCATGGCTCGTTGGAAGGTTTCTCTGGCATTTTTAAGGCTGAAAATCCATCCATAAAAGAAAATATTTCGCTTCCCGCACACTCATCGAGAATCTGATCAATGAATGGCGTGGGGCAGTTATCTTTAGGACATTCCTTGTTCAGGTCGCAAAATTCCATACACACATAGATGGTTCCTTTCTTTTTATTCACGGGAACGGGGTTGGATACCCAGTCGGTTAAGGGAACTGGGTAGATAAAGTCAACATTAAGTAGCTTCTCTACCTCTGCCTTAATAGCGGGGGCCTTCCTAGGATTAACGACTCTAAGATGTTGTTGAACGGGTTTAGCATCCGGGTAAGTCCTAATCTCATGTTTGACAATACGGGGGTCGATCCCTGACATCTCTTCATATGACCAAGCGAATACGTCTTGAAATTCTTTGAAGAGGTTGGTGTAGATCAAAATCTCTTCTGGTGAACAATCTACACCTATATTTACATTTTCGATCTTGCCAGGGGTATGAGAGATATCGATCTGGACAGTAGGAGAAATACTCACCATATTCCCTTCGGTGTAAATGCCATGTGTATCAAGTGGAACTACGACGTGACTGACTATCTCACTTAGGGTAGATCTAAAATCATCTTACACAATTCTTTGAAGACTTGGGAGAAAATAAGATCGATGATGCATATCATCCCAAGGTCTCTTAGAAGCATTCATGGCTTCAAGGATGGCTTCGACCAAAGGCAAAGTCTCATCCAAGAAATCATGTGAACAAGATAACTAAGTGGCCCACACGGGCCTAAGAACTGGATCCTCCTCGACCATCTGTGAGGGAACAAGATCGGGATCGGAAAAAGAGTCAAGGATAGCTTGATATGCAATCTCTACTGTCGATAGTGGCATAGCCATGCCAGCATGCGACTGACCATCAATCGACGAAGTCGGAGAAGGTAGGGTCCAAGGATCACTAAAATAATAAGTGTGGAAAGGGGTGGACTTCTCTACTGAAGCGGGCGTACTGGACATGGCGTAAATGTGGTGAGTCGGTGCCGAGAAGTCGAAAGTACCCATGAGGGAAGAATACATTTTGACATCGATATTCTTAGTTGCCAGCTGAGAATTGTCGACCACAGGGATCGACGGTCCAACAGATGCATTTGGGCTAGAGTACGCAAAGGATAACTGGTCGATCGTCAAAATATCCCCCTGATGAGGAAAACAAAGCGTGCAAAAAATGAACGATATGACAACGACCATAGCATAAGTCCAATTGTGACCTAGTAACAAGTTATAATCAAGAGGTGCATCAACTACCTCTACTTCCAGCTCTACCATCTTCCCACCTAACTGGACAGGAAAGGCGGGGAGAATACCATGAGGGCGGAAGGAATGACCATCGAATGTGGTCAACATGGTCGATGACTTTGAAAGGGTTGGAGAACCGATAGCTTTCCAATAGACTAAGGACATCACGCAAGTGGCAGCACCTTCATCAACGACCGCTTGTTTGATGGTATACTTAGAATACTCCACGTGGATTTGGAAAGCCACATGGTAGGGTAAGCGAGGCTTCACGTCCGTGAGATCAAACTTGATGATCTTCGAGCCACTAGGTTCTAGAGCTCCTAAGGTAGAGAGTAAGGCATTCCTCTGTGATGGACACGTCTAGAGTACCTCCAAGGAAGACATCGCGCAAGGTGTTTGGCCCAGATCCTCAACAATAGAGTAGTTCTGGGCGGCTCTAGCATTAGGGTTATGGGTAGAGCACTTGAATACTCCTTTCAAAATATGAGGCACTGGCTCTGGTTTCTCGATCTGTAAATTCGTCTCCAAGGGTGGAGGAGGAGCTTCTAGGCTGGTACTAGCTTTTGAAGAGCCGTAATCTCGAGAGCGAGTGGCTATATCGATTTTTGCGTCGACCATATTGATACAAACACAGTCGCCATCTTGCAGTGGTGGGTTTTGATTCCCACCAGGCGCATTTCCGGCGTTCGAAGAACTCGAGGCTAAGTGTTGGTTGTGAGGAAAAGGATTCGTTAGCACAGCAGGTAGAAGATTTAAAAGCCTTGCAGCCTCCACAAGTTTGGGGCATAGGTGTGTAAGGTGATCATCAGTACAAAGTTTACAAGGAAACTTAACCTTATGCTTTTCTTTTGTGCCCTCTCCAACATTATTATTCTGTTTTCCATTATTATTCTTATCCTTGGGTTTATTCTTCCCACCTCTACGATTATTTCGACCTTTCCGTTTATTCCCATCTTGTTGTTGGTCACCATTTGGTTTTTTCGACGACTGCACAGAATGTACATCCACTGATTAGGTGGGTTTGGAGGATCCAGATGAAGCTGGTCCTCCGGCAGACTTCGTTTCCGAGTTTGTGGACTTTACATTGGTGGACCCCACAATTCCATCGGCATGGGGCCCAGGAATTTGTCTAGGATCATGAGTCGACCGCGGTGCATCAAGAAGAAGATGGTATAACATCCCAGACCTAGCATAGATCAAATCGAACACCGGGGCTCTAAAAATGGCCTCTTCCTCACTGAAGACACCAGAAGTAGCAACGTCCTTTGAAATGGGAGCATGCAAAGACTTTAAAAACCATTCTAAAAGAAAGGTTGGGGGTATGGGAGTCTTAACTAACCATTTTCGCCTACACCATTCCTGGATATGGTCCGAAATATGAGTGTCGGTACCCTGGCGTAAAGTTGACAAAATTTCAAGGCCAACATCGTAACGAACGGGTAGTTGAAAATGGTTAAGAAAGGATAGCACTAATTGTTGAAAAGACCCATATGTCCCCCTAGGTAGCTCAATATACCATTGTGACACAATCTCGATAAGAGTGCACTAAAACAATCGTAATCTAATAGAATTGTGATTCAAAGAATTCAATGAGCACTAGAGGTGAAAAGTAGTGACGTGATCACCAGGGTCCTCGCCATTCTTACCCTCAAAGTTTGGAATGTCTGACGAAAGCTTGGTGGGGACAGGGGGGCATGTGGGATCATGACTCATCCGGTCATTCATTATTTTAGACAAATCTGGTAGATTAAGCATGGCCAGAAAGGGAATACGAGGTTGCGACACCTGACCCCATCCTCCCACAAAAGACTGAGTATTAGGAGCTGCATTCCATCCAGGATTCTAGTAAGGACTAGTACCTTGTCTGGAATTAAAAGACCCTCCTTCGAGAGGATTCGTGAAAGATGGATTGGGCATCATTCCAACAGGAATGTTCTGATAAGGGTTATGAAAATTGCCCCTGCTTGGATTAGCTCCAAATTGAGGGTTGTTAAAACTGCCCCCAACTAGATTAGATCCAGGTTGGGGGGTGCCCAAGACATAATATTGACCTCCTCTGGGTGGGAATCCATAGGATTGAAGTGGATTCGTTATGCCAAAATTATTGGTTGAATTTGGCACCGAGGGGATAGGGATATAGGGCGGAACTTGTCTGTCGGCTTGGTTGTTCCATCCAGCCATAGAAGGATTAGACTCAAGGTTAATGAAGGGGACACTTCCTACATTAGGATTCACTTGGGGAACATGAAAGCTACCAAATGAAAAAGAGATGTAAGAAGGTGTAGTGCCCCAGGTCCAAGGCTAGCGTTATGGCCAGCAACTGGGATGGCAGTTGAAAACTGCGAAGTGAAACTTGGCATACCATAAGGAAATGGACTAGTAGCCATGGGGATGGTCTGAACATTGTAAATCGGCAAGTGACCAAAACCCCCAAAAGGGTTAGAGGCAAGAGACAAAGCATTGACTACGGGCCGAGCCATAGTACCGGTGTAGGCCTCCGACACTGCAACTATAGCGGTTGCAGGTGTCGAAGGAGGAAATTAACTATAGTGGGATTGGGAGTTGATGAGCTCCCAGTGTTGTGAAGACTAGACTCAGTACTCATCCTTGTGGGATCACAATTCTGAAAAGTGGATGTGTGTGTACCACTCTCGATAACTCTATGCCTTTTATAAGGCAATAGCTCAAAAATCGGTGGTAACTGTAACAACCGACGAGACCTGCGAGGAAGCTAGTTTGACTCCACTACGACTTATGACTCTCAACAAATAAAAAGATATCCTAAGGCCAACTAGTAATCAAAGAGCATACCAAAAAGTCAAATGGCCAATATGCATGCAAATGGGCTAAAGTGGTTGAGTGGCCTCCCTCGCTAAAGAAGGTATGCCTCATCCAAGAGGGACCTGAGACTCCCTGCTAAAGTTTGGAGGTAACAGAATCAGTTATAAGGGCCCTCGTAGGCTTAAAAACCAGTCAGTTAGATCCCCCCGGAGAGGTAATTTTCCATAAAGGTTGTGTGTTGTCCAACCCCTATCTAAATCAGGATACAAGCAGAATAACCCCTGCAAGTAACCTATGAGAAACCTAAGTCAAGCAACTAATCAACCACTATATAACCGATGCACAGACGAACAATCGTAAGTCTGGATTACCGTATGGGTAGGGTAGCAAATCCTGAAACCTTGAAAGTACCGCCTCTCACAAAGGTATGGATACTAGCAAGATCCCCAAATATGAATAAATCCACAGAAATATCTCTGACGCTAGATGAGTATCCAGGGGTTATCCCTTCAACAAACTTTGTGTGACCTCGTGCTTAACTCCGGTGTGAGTGGAGCCTCCTGATATTACCAATTATACAATGGATTTCTCAACTCCCTGTCTCAGACACATATGTTGATTTAATTGCCTTGGATAAGTTTACTCACAAAATCCTATTCCAAGGCACTAAATCCTAGGCTAGTTTGTGCACCCTAAACAATAAAATCGTTACTAATCAATTTTAGTTTAAAGCGTAAATTTTATTGGTCGTGATTACTCAAAAAGGTATGAAAATGAAACTCATGGTGTTATGACTCTGCATGAAAATAAAAATAGATATAATGCAAAGCCCAACTTTAACTTTTCAGTGAATGATATGCTAAATAAAAACAGTGCAATCTTCAATTTTAACTCTGCAACTCAGAAGTAAAATGCAATCTTTCACTAAATGTGCTAAGCTAATGATAAAGGTTCCAAGACAAAAATACCAACCAATGAAAAATACCTATTTTTTTGTATTTTCAAAGTATTAAAAAGAAAATGCATGGACTGATAAGCGACTTGATATATAACTTCTACTGTGTATAAAATAAATCACTCGAGCAGAATACCAAGCAGCTAAGAAAACAACCCAACTACCAAGGACAAATAAAAAACGGAAAACAAAGAGAAAGACGTCACCCAAAAATTCAACTCCAAATAGGTTTCATGTCATCCCAGATAACCTCAACAGGCACCACAGAGACCTAAGAAGGCTCACTGATCCTCAAAACCTATCCAGAAGTCACTAAACCAAGCAAGCAAGCAAGGGGAAGTGGTATACGTGATTGTTCAAGAGAAAAGGGTGTATATACGCCTCTTGCAGTGGGACAGCAAGCGTGTATACGTGGTTGTCAAGGAAAAAAGGGCGTATATCTTTTGAAACAAGGCTAGGCAAGGGTAAAAGGCTGAGAAACTCAGACCCAGAGTGAACAAACTCTGTCCAACTATGATACGACAAGAAACACAAAGGAAAAAGAGAAATGTAAGAAGAAAAAATACTTCAACCCTTAGAAGGAAGATCTCTCCCCAGTGGAGACCCCATTTATGTTACAAGGGAAAAACTCTCTATGGCCAAGGGTAAACCACAACAGACAGGTATGACTGCAGAAATCAACTCAATTCCAACATGTTCTATATAAACTAATGTGCAATACGAGGAAGAATCCTACCTCGATCCAATCGTTTGATGGTGTTCCACCATTGAGCACTTTGACCCAAAGCTTTACACCTGCAAGAAATTCTCAACAAACAAGCGATGCAAGTATATAGTGACAATATATAAAATGAGTTATCATAGATAGCACAATCCATTAATAAACATTACAAACATGCCCATGGATAATAATCATATATTTGCAAGATATCGATAGGATGGGAAAGGAGTATTTCTATTAATAATTGATCAGTAGAAGTATCAACATTACAGAATTCCAGTTCGGCACAGTTTAAAACCAAGAAACCAAGTTCCTTCCAACTGGATCTCCACCACTTCAATCCTCCACCAAAGGAAAACTCATAGCAAAGAGGTAATGAGGTCCTCTCGACAATAAGGAAAGAGCTTGGGGGTTGAACATTGTGTTCAGACTTGAGGGACAAAGGGATGCAGACTCAATATGAAGTAATTTCTCCAGAGTAACTTTGCTCTCAAAGTTGAATGCTTTCTCCTCTTTTTCCATAGCTCGAAATTGTGCTCTTATAGCCTCTAGAATGCAACTGAAGGGCCGAGTCAGAACATTTCCAGTATATGGAAGGCCAAATATCAGATATCTTTCGTCGTGACATGGAAACCCGACCTCATTTTGTATTTTCTGGCACAAATCCTGATATACGTGAGTTGTAGTGGAGCAACAAGCGTATACGCATGTTGCAAAGCAGTTAGGGAGCATAGATGTGGAAAAATATATATTTTTGGCTTTGGATGTATCAAAAAGGGGTTGATAAGTCTGCATAGGGAAATGGAAAAAGGCCCTCTGTATAGCAATGGTGAGGCAAATCTTGCTATAACATATATCCTTGCCTTCTTACATGTATTCTTCCATTATATATCTATAAATCGAAATTCTAATGTAGATTCCATCTTACCTATCGTGCACATTACCTATTTTCCATTGGCCATATCTCCTTCCATGATGGATTTCTAGCACTTATTGACCATGTGGCATTCCATGTTTGCTTACACTTATTCTTATGATGACACATCCTAAATTAACCATTATTTTCCAAGATGTTTCATGTACATTGTCTCATTATTAGGTAAGCAAGGGCGATCACTTTATAATTACTCATGAAATGGAACATAATCATGTTTGATTTGGGATTGTCAAAACTCATTTGGAATCACTGTAAGGAACCCAAATGAGCCATTTATCCATCATTCTAAGCCAATCCATATGAATCTTCGACACATATGAGTATTCAACTTACCATCCATCATTTTCCCATGCCTTCCATAATCCCCAGGTATGAAGGTGAATTTTTTTCCTTTGTGTGGCTGATTGTGTTTAAAAATGGTAGTGGACCATTGTTCCAGAGTATCATGAAAGCTGGAAAATGTTTAAGGAAGCAAAGTGGCTCCATTTCTTTGTAAATTTTAGAGGCTTCAAAGACCATGTGATCTTGCAATTATCCTAGAGCTCTGATGGCTGAATGGATAAGGTTGGTAACATGGAAATGGAGATGTCATCGAATTTGCAAAGAGACAAAGCCAAAAATCCAAGAACCCCAAGTAAATTTCCTCTCTTACATTCTAATAGTGGATATGGTGAAAATAATGAACCTAATGTTTCACTAGCATAATCAATTGTTAAATCACCAGTTGAGATGAAACTAAAAATGAAGTACCATAAAATTAAGAAGTTGAGACAAAAGGTAACATAGTTGACTATGTTGAATAGATATATAGAAAGGGGAATGAGCAGTTAAAGACACAAAGCCATAGGTTCCAAGAAGACATCAAGAATCTCCATTTTTAGAACAAGGACTTGCATAAGAGACTCATTCAATCCATTCAACTATTTCAAATAGCCAGACCCACAAGGGACTCAATATTTTGATTAATGTAGCCGACATTTCTTAGTAATTGGCGGTTGATTCCAATTTTGGTCAATTTTGAGGAGTTTCTTGCATGAGGGCATGCAAGTAAGCATACCCGGGGGAGGAAAAGGTATGCTATGACTCATTTATACCACATCAGTTTTCCATTTCACTTTAAATCTGATTTACAGTTGAACAAGCTATCATGAGAACAAGTTATTCATCTTTCATTCAAAGGAGTCACGGAAAAGAAAATAGGTAAAGAGAACTTCAACAATTGAATCTATCTGTAACACTTGTTACCAGAAGGATTAATAGAGGAATGGTGAAGCAAAATAAGCTACATAGTGATCAAAACTTATTTTTTCTTCCTCACCTAAGAAAAGCAAACATCCATTGACTTAGAGGTTGCTAAGGGAAACACAATAGATGCCATGTATGTGAAGCAACTTTTACTTCCTGTAACAAGGAAATTAATATCAATTGATCTCAATGCTGGATTGAAGTCTTATCCATAGCAACTTGGGGGATAAATTCAACAACTACGTTAACAACTAATGTCGAAAACACATGTTTAAGGGTGCAATAAATGAAATCAAATGATAGATATCAATCCCAATCATAAAGAAATTCAATGAAATCAAAAGTAAATCTCAGACACCTTAATCTTGCATTCACCAATCTGTATCAAGATTAGCAAGGGTTCAACATACAATGTCTATATGTTTGATCTATGCATAAATATGTTTTCATATGAGATCTCATTTAATCGATGAATACTTAAGACTTCAATGTATAAGGGAACCAAAATGATTAAAACCTATAAACAATAATTAGTTCATTAGATTGAGGTTTCATTAATGGTTTGTAGTGCAATCTTTCACTAGATATATAAGTGTTCATTCACTCTGAGAGATGACTAACTTGTCAAACTAATGTGTTCTAATTAATGTAACTTATCTTTAAGAGACATGAAAATTCAAGGGTAAAATACCGTTCAAACTAATATTCGAATTAGTCAACAAAAACATAAGTTGAACTCTTTGCAGGATGCCACTAACCTAATCCTGAAATTATTATCTTGGAAAGGTAAATAGTGAAATTTGTAAACTAACTCACACATACAAAATAAAGAATGCAAACTCATATGCCAAGTGTAACAAATCTTTGTTGTTGATACAACTCTTTTGCATCCAGATTACTCATCTGTCTGCAACTACAAATCAAATAGATCTTGTTATATTACCATGAATATATCTAAATAAAAGCAAATCATTAAAGATCAAACTTACACTAGTTATTGGTTTCTTAGGTCTGATCTCATAGACGGCTTGAAGTACAATATTTCACTTCAACCGTTAAGTGCTCTTGTACTTATGAATGGTGATTGATAAAGTCCTCTAAAGAGATTCTAATAATTGTGTTGACAATGCTAAGAGTGTTGGTTAGTAAGTAAAATCAAAAAGTTGAATGCACACGTATTCCTTGCATTGATAATCAAAGTATAAATATGAGTGAGTAAAGGCAAAGGGAAATTGCATGAGTAATTGAAAGGAAATGAGAGCAGAATTGTAAAATTAATTTTATGGAAACAATTAGAACTACAAACAGAAATAGCT
The DNA here is from genome assembly GCA_009831015.1 of Picea engelmannii. Taxonomy (NCBI): domain Eukaryota; kingdom Viridiplantae; phylum Streptophyta; class Pinopsida; order Pinales; family Pinaceae; genus Picea; species Picea engelmannii. Next base: position 797,386 of record ML790800.1, on the reverse strand, counting down.
ATGTATCTAACTACTCACACTAATCCATAAAACTAAAATGAAAATTAAATATACAACAATAAAAATAGGTAGGGTATACCGGAGAGAGAGGGCCCTGCCTCCTCTAACATACCCTGCAAGAGGATTATAGTGGTTAGCCGAAAATCTACAACAAAGATGTCTTTATTACATCATAAGAATGAATAATTACATAGATAAGTTTAGTGCCTCACGCAACAAGTAATTGCAACCAATGATGATAATCATACAATAAATCCACACCCTTCAATGCTACTATCTCTCAAATTTATAATTACAACATTCATATCATCAAAGGAAACGGTTACAACCAACTATTCACTCACTCAACAAGAAAATCACACATTTGAATTCTATCGAGTTTGGAGAGAAATAATTGTGTTCTATTGGTGTAATGTAAAAGAAAAAAAGGTTGGTTTAGACATGCAACCTCCCACATGGAGCATAGAACTCATAACCTAAACTGTAATTCGTTGCAACCAATAACTAATTTGGAAACGAGCCACAACATAAATATGGGCAAACCTATATTAGAGATTTTCCCATATTTCTCAAATCCTTGACATTCTAAAGAAATTCCCTCATGTGACCCAAATTAGGCCTTTCTGAACAAAACCCATGTTCCATAATTTAGAGATTCATCTTCGTTATCTCGAGAATCATGTTAGAAATTCACTGCCGCAAATTTGACATAATTTTGATTGAAAACCCTTGACCATGTCTGGAGACCACCATGTGTGACTTGGGTGTGAACCAATAGGTCACAATCCATGCTGGCACTTAGTCCTCCAAAGCCCATGTGATTAATCTCAATGTGGGTGCACACACATATTTGAATCTTGGAACTCAGGTACTGGAATAGTTGTGCTATGGGAACACCACTAACATTCTTTCATTAGTAAAACTTTTCTTGAAAAGCTATATTAATTCATCAATAAGTTAGGAAACATTAGGAAATACACAACTATGCTTCAAAAATGGTTGTTGAGAAGTTAAGGGATTAAAAGGATGAGATTGGTGATATTATGGCTAAGTTTTAAGTATAAAAATAGAGTATAAGTGGAAAATAAGTGTCTGGATGATGAAAAAATAGGGGTTCAACATCTCCCCCATGCCTAAGTATTTGCATGTCCTCATACAAATAAAGTAGGTAGTAATCTCTTTAAACTATAAACTTTGTAGGACTTTTCAAACAAAACCCTTTTGATTACCACATCATGTGAAAAGTTGGTTGAGAACTCTTTGAATTTAGCCCTCAAGTTGTTGTGGAGAATACTTCATTCCCGCATTGAGATGAAATGATATTAACTTCCTTGTTAGAGGAAGTAAAGGCTGCTTCACATAGATGGATTCTATTATGTTTCCCTGCTCAATCTCTAAGTCAATGGATGCTTGTTTTGCCTAGGTTAGGAACAAAAACTAAGTTTTGATCACTATGTAGCTTATTTCGCCATGAGATGCTATGACTCATTTATACCACATTAGGTTGCCATTTCACTTTAAATCTAATATTTAGTTGAACAGGCTACCATGAGAACATGTTATTCATCTTTCATTCAAAGGCATCATGGAAAAGAAACTGGGTAAAGAGTACTTCAACAGTTGAATATGTCAGTAACACTTGTTACCAGAAGGATTACTAGAGGCATGGTGAAGAAAAATAAGCTACATAGTGATCAAAAAATAGTTTTTGTTCCACACTTAAGAAAAACAAGGATCCATTGACTTAGAGCTTGAACATGGAAACATAATAGAAGCTAACTATGTGAAACAACCTTTACATCCTATAACAAGGCAGTTAATATCAGTTGATCTCAATGCTAGAATGAAGTCTTCTCCACAACAACTTGGGAGATTAATTCAAAGAGTTCTCATCCAACTTTTCACATGATATGGTAATCAAAAGGGTTTTATTTGAATGTGTTGATGTTTGAATCTGTTAGGATTGAAACAACAACCTCATGAGGATTTAAAATCCCCTTTTGTTTTTATAGAAGTTGTACTCCTATGATAATATGAAAAATAATATTGATAATCTTGGGACACCTTATATATATATGGGAATTGTAAAACAACAAATCCCAAATCTTTATTACTCAAGAAAATGAAAAGGAGTATGAAATATACACATTAAGGATTCCTGTGAAATCTAGTAGGAATCTTTGTTCATGATGTTGATGTTTAGACAACATTGGGAAGACATTCTCTAAAGATAATAATTAATAATATAATTATTATTGATTATTAAATATCATATATAATAAGTAAATGATAATAATAAATAGTTATTGAATATTCAAGGGACACATCCTTTCATGGATGGTCACCTTATGTTCCCTATATATGGAACACTCATTATTGTAATAATATATTGAATATCTCTCATATCTCATATGAATAAAAACCAACACATGACAATTGCAGAAAATAAATTAAATAATAGGTTACATAAAGTAATCAAATGATCCTCACATCCATCATAGTTTTAAGTAATATTTTTCATCACATTCAAAAGGAAAAGAACATATGGCCCATAAATAAGAGAACTTAAAAGAGTATTTCTATTAAAATAAAAAATAGAATTTGATAAGTTAATTTCAAATATCTTATACTCAAGAGCTAAGAGTTACAAGATATAATCAAAATTAACCCCGAAATAGTTCTCTGGGATTTTCTCAAAAATAATATTGTCTTTTATAGTCTCAGAAAATTAAAGGTGTTCGTCCATAAATAAAGTTGGATTAGGGCTCCCGTGGACCAAAATAAATATATACAAGAAAATATGAGAGAAGAATGAGTGCGTTTGGAACAAACACGAGCAATCATGAACTGAAAAGAAGACAAAGGATGCAATCAAAACTTGGTTATATTCTTCTCAAAGGAAAGACACAATATAACTGGATGAATTCTGAAAGGGAAGAAGAAGATTTGATCAATGTAGACTTACTTTGATGGAATCTCATGACTCATTTTTGTGCAGATGATTTCCTTATATTTCCCTTGATGGTGGTTTCATGGTCGGTACTAACTGCTTCCTCTTGATTTTCCTCTGTAATTTTGATTAAGGCTTTCTTTAACCATTCTTGTATAAAATCTCTCATTGGGGCTCCATTTATTTCATGTCTAATTTTTATATCAAATAGTATGCACTCCAAATATCTTAAATCAAATGAAAGTTAGCTAAGCACATCTTCAATATCTTCATTTCCATTCACATAGCTTACAAATCAATTCTCAACTTAATTTTCATTATATTCAATGATGCTATTAAATTTCTCAACCGACAAACCTTTCAATATTTCCACTACTTTATGAAATTGCTCTCTTGTCATAAATATATAATTTAGAATTAATTTTGGGTCATGTGCTTCTCCCGTGGTTCCAACTAAATCTATTTTAGTTAATATTTTTTATAACCCCTCTTTTTTAGTAACCACATCATCACATTCCTCAAGAATTTCCTTTAGAATATTTATCTTCTTAATCCAACATGTTGTTAGGACCCTATAATGTACCTTTTTGTTCATACTTTTTGCTATCATTACATCATTTTCCCACTCACATTTAAGCTTACATTATCACCTTAACCTATCTTTCCAAAGGTATATAACGTCTCTTCTCTTTGCTATATGTTTAATTTTTTTTACATGTAATTTTACATTACTCTCATACTTAGCCGTCGATCAGAAACATATAGTGCTGAAATAGTTCGAACTGCAGATTATTGTTGCTTCTTGAAGACCCGTTGCTGAAATAGTCAAAAGCATGCAAACCCCATTGCTGAAACAGTCTGTGGTCTGCGATGCTGGAACAAAAATCAACACAGCAGTGAGAAGGATCTGTTACACTGGCCGCAACAGCCGCACCTTAAGCCAGCATCAACCATCGCTCCTGCTTGAGACCATGTTGTTGAAACAATCAGAATGCAAATCCCGTTGCTGAAACAGTCCATGATTTGCGATGTTGAAACAGTATACAACAGCAGTAACAAGAAGATAAATAAAGAAGCTGTTACACCGGCCGCAATAGCTACACCTCACCCAGCACCATTCCAACTATTGTAATAGCATTCTGCTACGGGAGATCAAGATATTCTATTCCAGTATAGAAGATTAGATCTGACTAAGAATAAGATTCGTATGTGCACATGTAATTTGATGATCAATTGTATTGAGGGGATTCTCCTCTTTAAATAAGGGGAAATCATCATTAGAGGGGATCCTTTTTGGCTAGAAGGGAATTACAAAGAAGGACGTGTTCACTTTGGATATTGTAACATGATACAGTTGAGAGATGAATAAAATATTATTCTGAGCATTTCTTCCTAGTTCCTTTCATTTCTAAAGAATCTTGTGAGAAGGGAGGGCCCACCTTCTTCACAAGATTCACCCATTAGTTTTGTAGTGTGTTAGCATTATTTTTGTTCACGCCTTGATTAAACTCTATTTTGATGAAACTCTACTTTACTAAGCTCTTTTTTGCTGAAACTCTGCTTTACTGATTGTTACATTGTTTTCATACAATTCATGCTTGGGTAACTGTTAATCATTCTGATTGGTAATTCTGCTTGATGAATTTATGAAAGTGTGATAATCAGAGACAGGTGTTGAAGATTCCTGCTTGGGGAATAGGGTCCTGTTCTCTGTTATGAGATAGTTAGCCTTCAATACGTGTCAATCATTTTGATTAGTAATGAGTTCATGATAGTGTGATAGTCGGAAACAGGTGATGAAGATCCCTGCTTGGGGAATAGGGTCATGTGCTCTGTTACAGAATAGTTGGTCTTTTCTTTTACAGTATCTTGAAAGATTTCTTTCCTATGTTGTTGTTTCTTAATGTAATCCAGGATTCTTCTGATAATTATTTCCTTAAACTTCAAACTCTGCAATAGATAGATTATTTTTCTGTAATTCAAAGTAGAATTTCAGAGTGTTCAAGGCAAGGTGTGATTAATGTACTTTTACTACAACTCTAGATTGATTTTGAGATTGAGCATATACAATGTGTGATTGCCTTTGAAATAAGCAGACTTCCCTGGGTTGACAATTTATGTAACACTTGACTATTTAGTTAATAAGCAATTACAGTGACCAACATTTTGGTGCCGTTGTCGGGGAAGGCAATTATAGATTTCAAAAGTACTTATGTTCTTTTAGATATACATATTTCATGAGAGAACGTGGAGACCCCAAAGAAACTGACCCTATAGGTGGCAGGGGCAGAGGAAGGGGAGGAAGAAAGAATTTTATTGACGAGATTATATCAAAATCTGAATCTTTTGCTCCTCAACGACCAAGCTCTCGAAAACCAAAATCCCAACCTTCCATTTAAGCAAACTTTGAAACAGGGAAAGAGATTTGGAGTCCTAAGATAGTTGAGAAACCAGCATAAAACATTGAGGATCGAGCAAGTGCAGTAGGGGAACAAACAGAAGAAACCATGGATGAGTAAAATGAAGAACATGCAGGCCCTGAAGGAGAGGTAAATGATGAAAAATCTTTTTCCACCTTAGGATTTCCTATTGGTGATCTTCCTAGAGGAGTAGCTCCCATGAAGAATATTCCACTCTTAGTTTTACCTAACTTTCATCGTTTATCTTCAGAAGATCCTGATGAATTCATTTTCGAGTTTGACATATTATGCAGAAGTTATGATTTGTAACACCCTGTTTCCCCCAAATTTTGTAATTAATCCTAATATAGGAATTACCATGCTAAAGCATGATGAAAATGTGAATGTATGATGTGAATGGACCTTATGAAGAAGGTCGATGAATGTAAATAACATTATGAATTTATATTGCAGGACTGCTGAGAGGGGATGTGCAGAAAAAGAGACCATGATGGCGGTCGAAGGCACCTGAAAAGGTGGCGTTAACTTCCACCGAGAATTAATACCGTATTTGGACTCCACTGGCCCAGAGAACCAAAAGCGGCTCGCTGGCCCCGAATTTAATGTCTCGCAGGCTGGTAGGCGGATGGCTTAATGAGGGATGGGATGGTGAACCGTCCATTCATAGAGCCGTCAGGCCTGACCAGACGCGAGGATAATCGCGCCACACGCAACCTCGCAAGGGGATAAGGTGTAAGGTAGAAGCGATTGGGGGGAGAAGACGCGAGGGGAACTCTGGCATTACGCAGAGTGAGTGATAGCAGAGAGGAAGGATTGCAACCTTCGCTCCTGGTCACTGGCAGACAAAGAGACGCAGTCTCAAAACATCGTGGTCTCAGCTCGGGGGTGGCTAGTGGTAAATCCGCTAGGAGTCGCTACGCCTACGGTTGGGTGGAAATGAACACCCCTCTCAGCAGTTGCATAACCCCTGGCGTTATTCCTAATAAGTGTTTTTCCTTTGGCATCTTGAAATATATGTATTCTGATAATTATGCTCATAAGCTGTGAAACTGTGAATGTTTTCATTATAAGAATGTCTGTGTGGTATTTCGATCAGTACTAGTAGTTGTATATTGTATGGAAAGACTACGTATGGTTTGTGTCCTCATAAATTCATTATTTATATGCGTACTGATCTCATTCAGACTTCATGACTGGTTCTCGGGAGGACGATACCCTTATCCACCTCAGGTAATACCCCGGGTGAACCTCCCCTTAGAAATACCTTCCTTGAATAACCCCTCAAGAACCTGGAAGGTAAATGTGAAGGCGTAAGGCCTTAGTAACTCTGTATGAGGAGAAACGATCCTCTTAAAATTCCGAGGTAGTAGTGTAGGGATAAGTAATGAATCGATGGATGAGATCCCGTCGGAAGACCCAGGGTCACTCACAACCATTAGATTAACGAAAGAAACAAGGGCGTTACATACCTTGCCCCTTTTTCCTCTATCTTCGTGAATAGCGAGGAAATCGGGATCGTAGACCCCCAAGGTCCATGAGAACATTTGGACCGTTGATCTTTCCACATCCATGAAGTAGTGGAAGAATGCGCGAGGTGGGACAGATCTGAGCCGTTAGATCTTAGCTAGAAAAACCCGACAGTCGTTGGATCCGTTAAGTGATGCATGAGGGTTAAACCTTCGTGAACAGTAGGGGTAAAATCCCAACAAGAGGGTTGACACATCGGGATATCAGTACTCGGGATATCGAAATTCTCGAGGTCGAGAAAGTTGGGGCATTTCAAGTCCTGAAACAACGAAATGGTTTGGATCGACTGTTTGTGCAGACACGTGGTGAAAATCGAGAGCTCGTCGGTATATCGGCTACCAGGGTTTTGAGTTGACAGAGAAATTTTGTCATCGAGGTATCAAAAACTCTGAAATCATGAGATTGGATGAGGTTCGTCTATCAGCCGGAACACGTGGCGGAGATCCAGACCATCGGGGAAGTCTCGATAGAAAAGTTAATAGGTGCATTGGGGTTCGGCATTTCGCGAGTCCTGAGGACAAGGTTTCCGGAGCATCAGAAGTCGCGAAATCATGAGAGACGATCAGGATCATCCATCTTGAGGAGGACGCATGGAGGAGATCAGAGCATTCGGGAGATTTCCCAAAAAGAAAGTCATCCATCGACATTTCGAGAGTTAGGAAATCGGGAATCCTGTGGACAAGAAGTCCTTGCAATTCGGAATCGCGAAGTCTGAAATTCCGACAAGGAAGGGAAAGCTCCATCGTGGGGGCCAGCTATCAGCATAGCGGAGAATCGGGATTTGAGAGATCGACAGTCCCGAGAAAAAATGCACTTCAGCATTTGAAACCCCGAAGTCCCGATAGAAATCAGGGACCGTTGGTTTCATGGGCGATCACAGCCGTTGATCGTGTTAAAGGCGAAAAGGGGTTGTTAACTGACGTCATATCGGGAATCGGAGGATCGCGAGACCTGAGGACAAATGCATTTTGGCATTGAAAAGTCTGAAAACCCGAAAGGAGATAAGGCTGCGGTCATGTGAAATAGTGGTCATATGGGCCAAGAGTTTAGCCAGGAGGGCTAGCGTGTAAAGGGGCGCATCGGCAAATCGGAGATCAAGAGTTCGAGAGGACAGGAACTCTTGTCAGCAGGAATCACGAAACCCCGAAACCCGAAATTATCATCGGGGAAATTTCACAGGCGCGTGAAGAAGAGGCCATGATAGGGAAATAAGGACCTATGGATCGGGTTTGACAGTTCGCTGTTGCGAGCTTCGGGGATTCTCATTGTTGAGAAATCAACGAAAAAGTTTGATTTTTAGGTAGTGGGTATGTTACAAAGTGGTATCAGAGCATGGTTACAACACTTGGCCTGCTTAGGCTCAGGCACAAGCCGTGTTAGAATATATTGTTATCTGCGTTTCTCTTTAAGGAGAAGGACTGGAGAATGAAACTATAATTTGGAAATTTCTATAAACCCTCTGTTAAAATGGTAACTACTCTCATAGGAGTAGGGGTGCACTGATCATTATTACTGATAATATCTGAGTGCAAATAACAGAGGGGGAATAAATTGTGCTATGAAGCTGCACGAGCCGGACAAGGGACACGAACTGAGTTGTTTTGTTTTAGTGTAACGATGACTACCTAATAAAACAGGTAGAGTCTCTTGCAATTAAGATGGCTGGTTAGGTAAGGATTAATACCCAAAGGAAGAACCCCTTCATGATTTTGGAAATCTGGTAAGGACTGGTAGGATCCTTAGAAAGTCATGACCACTGTATAATTAAGAGACTAAACCCTGAGCATATAATTCCTCATGATTGAGAGGACTAGTGAAAGTATGTAGGGTCAGATTTACCTAACCTATAATGGTTAGAATCGACAGTGAGGATAACTTGTTTGAGAAGTCCTTTGGGACTGTTGCTAATTCCCAAGAGTGACCCTTGTTGGTCATTTCCATAAAGAGAGGGTAACACCCGTATGAGTTAGGACTATGAGATTAGCCCTATAAGTAACTTAAAAAAAAAAAATCTCAGAAGATATAGTAGGAGAAATCCTTCAGAAAAGAATTTTGAAGATTGGGTGGGATCTAGAGTCAAGATCCATTCAGAAAGAACCGAAATGTTTTGGGTTGTTCGATCTCGGAAAGTAGCACACTGGTTAGTTGAGAAGAGATACCGGAATTTCACAATTCTGGAGATCGAAGGATTCGAGGTTCTCCATAATAGAAGTCCCGAAGTCATGAAATGCGAAATCACGACATAATCACCACCGTCGGTTGGAGAGCCGTTGGTGACCGTTAGACCTAATTAATCAGTGAGGAAGATAAGGCTAATAACCTCTCATCACTCATAAGCTCAGGAGGAATAATATCCGTTAGATTGGAATCAACGAGAGTTGTTGATCTAGAGCTTCGAGGTTTCGTCTATGGGAAAATGGAAGTGTAGACTTCCCAAAGTCGTGCCAGGTAAATCACCGATTTGATCAAGTCCGTTGATTGCCAGAGAGATCTGGACCGTGGGATCCAGATTGTTGGGCCTGCATAGATTAGAAGTTTGGGAAATGGTGGAGCGTTGTCCATGGATTCGCCAAAATACGGGATCCTGACGCGTGTCTGAGAATTGACCCCAGGTCCCGAGCGAAGGGTCATGTGGATGAAAGAGCCGAGAAAACCTTAGCCTCAGTCTTTCGGGTTTTTGGATTTCGGGAATCAAGGAAACAAAAATTCCTTGCAATGGGAATTCTAAAAAATCGTGAAATGCAAAGCGCCTTTTATTCGGATCGTGATCACCACCGATGGTCGCGTGAGGAGAGGGTGTAAGCCAGTATAATGAGTAGTGCATGAGTTCAATGCACCAAGAAGATTCCTATTAAGAAGCCTGATAATCATACCAGTAAGGTATGAATGGTATATAAAACATGCAAGTAATGCACATGTATGATGTAAGAGTATAAATATACTAAAGGCCCATCATGATGGCCCTGATGAGTGAAACATGAGGCAAGACTTACACTTGCCAAAATTGAATGAATACCATGGATGCATGGTTGACTCCGTTCTGAAGAGTCGTGAAGAATTTGTCTTGAAGGATAGCTTAAAGGGAATGTACTCCATATCCCCAGGAAAAATCCAGTGCAATCAAATGAAAGAGTAAACGAGCAAGGATGCTCTGTTGTCACGATAAGAGGCAAATGTTTATGCCTTTGCAGATCACAATGAGAAGGACTGTGAATAAATCCTGAGATGACTAATTTTAAAAAAATGGAAATGTATGTAGGCTATGAAATATAACTATGATAGCTACATGAAGGCTTAGGATTAGGAAAGTGGTTAAGTACATCATAGATGTAAGTTAACAAAGATGCATGTTTATATTCCTTAAGGGAATATTTGGTAGACCACTAAAAAGCTAACTCAAGGTTGAGGCCATCACAGTGGTGATGGATCTGCAACGAGGAAGTTGCATGCTGAAGGAGTTCTCGGTGGAGGAACTGTATAAGGTCTTTGTCATAGGAATAGAGTCACAACCCTGATAATTGTTGAAGGATTGGACAATGGGCTGCAAGGCCTGTCCATGTATAAGAATCATGTAAGTAATAGAAGACTAATAACCGAATAGTGACCACTCTGATAACCTAATGGAAGTGTGTAGGATGCACACGTTCCTGACCCATTATGAACAAAGAGTTGCTACTAAATCATGTTGAAGTATCCTAAGAGTTAGGATGGGCCTAAACCAGGGCTGCTCAGAAAAAGAGCAATTGTGGAAACCGGTTTGGTTGGTAAGAGGCCAGTAAACCCCTGAGTATGATTAACTGAATAAATGAGTACGTTTAATTGATACATCTTGGTTGAAGCTATGATTAAGGAAAGGCAGTGAGGCCTTAGAGATAACTTGACTGGGATGAAAATCCCCAGGTGACGTAGAAAGAATTGAAAGAAGCGGAGAGCCCTCAATTCTTTCTTTGACTATGCATCATGCTTTTAGGGGATGAGAAAGCCAGTACATTGATGAACGAAAATGCTTTGACACCATAATAATGATGGTTGTAATGCTGTAAAAATGATTGAGAACTGTTGTGTTACACTCATGAAAAACATTAAGGATAATGTGATGAAGTGCATACTGATATGCTAGACATGCCTGAAAATGTTTTTATTAATTAAACGCTATGATATTTGCATTTCAATTTCATGACGATT
>ML790800.1:759373-775222 GCA_009831015.1 Picea engelmannii | reverse complement strand
ACTCACATTATCTCTTTTTAGAGGGGCCTCCTACCCCTCATTGCAATTAATTCTTCTGAATTTAATTCCTTTAGTATTAGATTAGATTTCTTTTACTAATAATCCCTGTCAAGGAATGGCATGTTACAATTGATTCTTTTGCAAATTCTCGATCAAAGAAAAGGCCTACCAAGAAAAGACGATCTTACTTCAATAAGATCCAAGCTTCATTTTGTGAAACACTACTCCCCCTTTCTTCATCACTTTCCCGCAACATTTTTCCTCATTTTTTGCCCTTTTCCCCATTGCTGAAACACCACTGTTCAAAAAAAATTCGCTCTTTTCCCCATTGCTGAAACACCATTGTTCAGAAATTTTTCGCCCTTTTCCCCATTGTTGAAACACCACTGTTCAGCGATTTTTCGCCCTTTTACCCATTGCCGAAACATCACTTTCCAGCAATATTTTTCCTCATTTTTTGCCCTTTTTCCCATTGCTGAAACACCACTGTTCAGCAATTTTTCGCCCTTTTTCTCCATTGCTGAAACACCATTGTTCAACAATTTTTCACCCTTTTTCTCCAATGTTGAAACACCATTGTTCAGCAATTTTTATCCCTTTTTCTCCATTGTTGAAACACCACTGCTTAGCAACATGTCGCCACTGCTGAAACACCATTTCTTCAGCAGTATTTTACATTGTTAAAACATCACTCTTCAACAAACATTTTTCTATTCTTTTCTTGTTGCTGAAACACCAACTTTTCAGCATTCCCTGTCAATAAGCTCTTTCGCTCTCATACTACATTTTGTCCTTCCATGACCCCCTCTCATAACTAAACAAACCCTTGATACAATTTCTCTAATAAATCAAAAGTCTCCCCCATGGTTACTGCAGAACTATTATGGACAGGCACTATATTTTGTTTGAAGTACGAATCAAAGGTAAATATGAGGTATGTAAACTTTATATGTAAATACAATTNCTTATGCCATCATTTCACATGAACCGACTACTGTCATTCCTTTTTACCCATCCTTTCGTTTGCTTTCACCACCATTTGCATGCCTTCACCCGAAAAACTTACTCTGTTCAGAAGCGGTTACTTGACTCTCTGACTGTGCATTTTACTGAGTTGTTAGCTATGGGAGGCCCTATTATACGGTACGAACCCACCACGATATCCCTGTTAGAATTATATCCAGAGGTCTATCAAATTTTTCTACAGGCAGGTTGGCTGGGTTATTTTCAGAGGCTCCAGGGATTTGATCAACAACAGGTTCTTCAATTTGCTTGAAATCTTCAGGAATATTATTCCATTGTTCAAGGGGTTCGGATTCCAGTCACAGAGGATGATATAGCACAGGTTTCGGGTCTCCCCGTCACTGGCATTCACTGGTTCAGTCGCAAACACATTATCCTTAATGCCCAGCAGGATTTTCTCTTGCCAGGAGAACAAATCGAGCCTAAAGGTCGGGGTGTTCGACTAAGCTCATTACCGCCTCCTTGGCTGATAGTTACAGAGTTTGTCAAGCACTACCTCACCTGTGAAGGCCGATACCAGGTAGTCTACCAGTACAATTTTGTCTTGTTGTCTCATTTACGACATGCTAGATTGGTGAATATTCCCTACTATCTGCTTGGATGTCTTAGAAATATGTCGCATTACTGTAAAAAGGCTAAAAATCCCACCCTTTCCCTCACCCATCACCATCTCTCTCAACTACTTATCCAAAAGGGTTTTTCCCAACAAAACCCTCCCTTAAACAACCCACCCATAGACCCTCAAGAAGTTGTTGAACATCCTGAAAATCTTCAGGAACAACAACCACAAAACCTTCCAGACCCTTCAGAAATACCTAACAGTCTACCTATAGACCCAATTGATCCAATTAACCTTCCTTCCATACCAAGCCCGCCCCACAACTTACCAAAATCATCTACTCCTACCGTTCATATCCTTAGCGATGATTATGAACTAGACAACTCTCCCTGCCCCATCACTGAGGAAAAACCCACACGCAAAAGAAAGAAGCAAATTCCTCCTTTTCCCTCCTTCTTACAAAGAAAACAAATGAGGACCTCAACAAGAGCAGCCACTACTACCATTGCCCTAAACCCCCAACCCATCTTGCTAAAATCCCGTACACCTCTACCCTCCCAAATTCCAGAATTTTTACCTATTCCACCCATGGGCACTGAAACACAAGAACCAGAGGCCCAGTGTACTACGACATCATTCTCTTTAAATCAAGTAGTTGAAACACAAGAACCAGCTACTCATCAAGTAGATGAAACACAAGAACCAGGTACTCATCCAGTAGCTGAAACACAAGAACCAGCTACTCATTCAGTAGCTGAAACACAAGAACCAGCTATAGTTGTTACACAAGAACGAGCTACAGCTGAAACACAAGAACCAACTGCTGATATTGTTACCGAAATACAGGAATCATATGCCTAGGGTGCCGCAACACTACTGTCTCTACATCAAGAAGCTGAAACACAAGAATCAGTTGTCGATCCTGTAGTTGTTCCACAAGAACCAGCTAGTGCGGCTGTGACTGTTACACAAGAACCAGTCACCCCTCTTAATATACCCATGAAATATCAACAACCAGAACCAACAATGGCCTCTGTCTTACAAGAAAATGAGTTCCTAAGGTGTGAATTGGAAGCCTACAAGCAAGAGCTAGTAAGGGTAAAGGAAGCCTACGATAAGGAACTTAAATTATATACCCTAGCTCGCATAGCAACCATGATAGAGGAAAATACAAAAGAGAATCAGTGTAGAGAGTATATGTGCAGTCAATGTGGGGACATTTATTATCAAGCAGGCTACAAAGTAATTCAATTTCCAATGCCTGGAGCTTCCCCTGCACCTACGACTTTTGTAGTCAAAGAAGAAAACCCTGTTGTTACACAAGAACCAGTAGGACCTTCCAAAATTCAAAATGAACCCTAGCTTACAACAACTGGTACATATGAAGCCCCTGTTTTTATTAATAAAGCTGTACAAACACTGCCTATTGATGAATCTGCCCCTCCTAGCGAGATCAACACCCATACTCTTGTGGAACGAGCCACTCAGACCCTACCTTAGCCTATCACTTGCGATGCTGAAACACAAACTCAACCATGGGATGAGAAGGCAATAATGGACAAATGGAAAAAAGAGTCAGTTGTTACACAGGACAAAAGCCTACAGGAGCACAGACTACTCTGGCTAAACCACATCTATTCAAACTGGGAAGCTTTGGAGCAGACACGTCAAGAATCCCGTGCCCATAAGAAGCAGAATAAAGAGCTAAAAGACAAATTGCTCTTGATGTTTGACTTGGCACAAAAATTGTTGGTTGCAAGGAAACCATCCTCCAATTACTCTCTTTTCCTCATAGAACGACTTACATTTTTTCAGATTAAATCAATCAAAGAAGGCAGACCCCATGCAGTGTTAAATCCAACAGATTTTGTTAGAACTTTTGCAGAAGCCTCTACTATTGATCAGCACCTCCTATGTGAGGTATATCTTCATCATGAGGCCATCCCTGAGAACTGACAGCTTAACCTTAACCCTCTTGTCAGTGATATTCAGATTCGGGCACTCACCTCCTTCCTTAACAATCAGATTACATGGAAAAATGACTTCCTAGCTTCCAAGCATAACGAGGATAACCGCCTCCTCTAGATATAGCCAAAACCACAGAACGCTTCCACCTTTGTTGCAGAGTATTATCAGTTTTTGAAGAAACCATGGATGATTCAATATATTCGGCAACTACAGACAACAGTACTTCAGGAGTGTCAACAGTTTATTAAATCCACAGAGATCGTTGCCCTACAAGAAAATAACATGTTTTGGCAACAATCTTCTGAGAAAATACAGGAACACAATCCCTTTAGTCCTACCAATCTTGAGACAACAATCTCCCAGGTACCTAGCTACATCAAATGCGTTCAGCAATGTGCTAAAAGCTGGATAGGTTATCAGTTCCATTTTCCTATTCTGTGGATACCAGTAGAGAAATATCAAGTTCACCATAAGTTGCCCAAGAAGGCTGAAACAACAGCTTGGCAAAGGCTACAACGCGTTCAAGGATTCAGAGCTCCTACAGACAGCACTTTCCACAACTACTGCTTAAGTAATTTGCACGCTCAGAGTCGATATCCAGATTCTGATTCAGATTGAATTTGTCTGAGGACATGCAACCTTTTTAGTTGGGGGGGGATGTTAGGACCCTATAATGTACCTTTTTGTTCATACTTTTTGCTATCATTACATCCTTTTCCCACTCACATTTAAGGTTACATTATCACCTTAACCTATCTTTCCAAAGGTATATAACATCTCTTCTCTTTACTATATGTTTAATTTGTTTTACATGTAATTTTACATTACTCTCATACTTAGCCATCGATCAGAAACATATAGTGCTGAAACAGTTTGAACTGCAGATTATTGTTGTTGCTTGAAGACCCGTTGCTGAAACAGTCAAAAGCACGCAAACCCCGTTGCTAAAATAGTCCCTAGTCTACGATGTTGGAACAACAATCAACACAGCAGTAAGAAGGAGCTGTTACACTGGCTGCAACAGCTGCACCTTAAGCCAGCATCAACCATCACTGTTTCTTGAGACCACGTTGCTGAAACAGTCAGAACACAAATCTCGTTGTTGAAACAGTCTTTGATTTGTGATACTGAAACAATATACAACAGCAGTAACAAGAAGATAAATAAAGAAGCTGTTACACCGGCCGCAACAGCTACACCTCACCCAACGCCATTCCAACTATTGTAATAGCATTCTACTACGGGAGATCATGATATTCTATTCCAATATAGAAGATTAGATCTGACTAAGAATAGGATTCGTATGTGCACATGTAATTTGATGATCAATTGTATTGAGGGGATTCTCCTCTTTAAATAAGGGGAAATCATCATTAGAGGGGATCATTTTTGGCTAGAAGGGAATTACAGAGAAGGACATGTTCACTTTGGATATTGTAACATGATACAGTTGACAGATGAATAAAAGATTATTCTGAGCATTTCTTCCTAGTTCCTTTCATTTCTGGGGAATCTTGTGAGAAGGGAGGGCCCACCTTCTTCACAAGATTCACCCATTAGTTCTATAGTGTGTTAGCATTATTTTTGTTCATGCCTTGATTAAACTCTATTTTGCTGAAACTGTACTTTACTAAGCTCTGTTTTGCTGAAACTCTGCTTTACTGATTGTTACATTGTTTTCATACAATTCATGCTTGGGTAATTGTTAATCATTCTGATTGGTAATTCTGCTTGATGAATTTATGAAAGTGTGATAATCAGAGACAGGTGCTGAAGATTCCTACTTGGGGAATAGGGTCATGTTCTCTGTTATGAGATAGTTAGCCTTCAGTACGTGTCAATCATTTTGATTAGTAATGAGTTCATGAAAGTGTGATAGTCGAAAACAGGTGTTGAAGATCCATGCTTGGGGAATAGGGTCATGTTCTCTGTTACAGAATAGTTGGTCTTTTCTTTTACAGTATCTTGAAAGATTTCTTTCCTAGGTTGTTGTTTCTTAATGTAATCCAGGATTATTCTGATAATTATTTCCTTAAACTTCAAACTCTGCAATAGATAGATTGTTTTTCTGTAATTCAAAGTAGAACTTCAGACTGTTCAAGGCAAGGTGTGATTAATGTACTCTTACTACAACTCTAGATTGCTTTTGAGATTGAACATATACAGTGTGTGATTGCCTTTGAAATAAACAGACTTCCCTACGTTGACAATTTATGTAACACTTGATTGTTTAGTTAATAAGCAATTACAATGACCAACACATGCCTTTAGTTGTTTTATCCGAGCAGGAGAAGGTAAATCCTCTTCTTTTCTTTCCATTTCATTCATGTTTGAAACTTTCAGAATAAATGTAGTGACTACATATTTATATAAGCCTTCTTCATGTTTATAATCACCTTGGAGGAAATCTCTAAAAACATTCAATTTATAACCAAAGGAAATGATGTTACTTCCAACATCCCATGTTTGCATAATAAGAGACATTCTCTTTTTAAATTTTTCTTCAACAAACTTTCTGGCGACAACTAATAAACTTGATGTTCCTTTTAATTTTAAATTTGGTGTTGTAGGTTTGACAATGGCCAATGGTATAGCAAGCATAGGGGGCAACATCAGAGTATATTCCAACTCTTTAATTATTTCCTTTAATTTTGCATTTTGTGCCTCCATATCATCAATTGAAACATCCAAAGCATCCCTTGTTATCTGATGTATCTTAGCAATTCCAAATGGAAGTAATTTTCTAATATCATACTCAGAGCGAGACTTTAACTTTTTATTTTTCTGTTCAAACCCTTCAAAAATTAACTTTCTAGAATTTTTGTCAAATAAAGCATTATGTATGGAAAATGACTCTTCTTCTGAAAATTCTTCTTCTTCTATAGCGAGTTCAACTGTAACTTGTTGACTCTCATGTAACCTTTGTTATTCATTTGGAAAACTAATATTTTTAATATCAACCTCCAGGTCCATATCCTCAAGATATATATCATTTTCAGATATAGGTTTTTCCACTTCTTCTCGCGGAGGATTTTTCCTTTTCCTCTTTACTTGGAGCTTGTGGGGATTTCAATTTTTCCTTGTGGAAGTTTTTTATCACCACCACCACCACTTGAATTACTCTTTGAATTTTATTTTTTGTTGCAATGTTGTTGCTTGGAGACTGTGTTTGGGTAGACTTCCTTTTTGTGAATCCATAGGAAGTTGAGTACCTTTTTCATTTGAACTTTTTCCTCTTTGTTTATATTGGGTTGTTGAACTTACCATGGTTTGAATATCATGAACGAAATGCACTGGAACATCATGGGTATTATATTCATCTTTTTCAAACATGAGTGTATTAGTGAATGCATTGTTGAATCCAACTAATGTCATATGATCAAACAATATATGACTTGGGTCGAAGCCCCTGATATTTTCTGCATACTTCAAATTGAAATGATTAAGATATGTTGAGTAATAATCAATTTTTGAAATGCCTCTTAACATGATTTCTCCAACTTTCCATCGAAATGGGATAAATTTCCTTTATGTTTTCTCATGAAAAAAGTGAAACCATAATCTATATTTCCTAGCAACTTCAATGATAAACATTTTATATGAAATGTACCAAGGAAAAAAGAAAGGACTTTCACGAGAACCAAAAATTATAATTACATTATAATCTTCCCTTATTTTTAAAGTTCCTCTTTTGTTCATAAAGGTCATTGCTTCTAGTAACAATCTAGAGTATTCTCCCCAAAGAGAAGTCTCTTGAAAACAATTACAAATTCATTATATACTTCATAAAAATAATAAGTATATTGATGTCTCCACAAATCCTGATACCACATAGTTACTGGATCAATTTTGCAGTCTACCCTTTTCCCGATGGTCAAACCCTTGAAGACATGGCAATAAGTAATGGAAAATATTAAGTAAGAAGCCATATAGAACTTCTTTTCTTTCTTGAATTTTGAGAGCTGTGAAGAAATTTCAACAAAGATGATTTTCCCTAATCAAAGATAGCTTCTTCATGAACTATCAAATACAAAATATTGAGGGCCAACCAAGGAATGGTTGTCATGGATTCCTGACTAGTGATTGTAGTGAAGAGCCATGCGAGTTCTCGATAAGGGTTCTTCTATAAAATGACCTGAATTCTTGATATTTTAACTGGCATTGTCGGAGGATCCTCTAAATATTCTTGTAAAATATCCAACCCATTGTTTTTGTTCTTGAGAAAGTTCCTTGCTTCTTCTCCTTTAAAAGTGATGGTAGGTTATGGCAGTTTCAACATCTTTCTAAAAACCAAGGGTGCTAAGGAAATGGAGGATTCACTTTGAAGTTGAATGACCCTTCGGCCTGAAACAAATTTATTAGCGCAGCAAGAGACAATTTATTTATAGTCAATTACTTCGGACACACATCCAGCTATATCAATCCCTGTTGTCCATATTTTGTTCTCACTACTTTTTGGTAATGGAAATGTAGAATAGTAGCAATAAGATCTTGACCATTGAAAGTTTTGGTCTTCTCGTTCGAAAAGATTCACTGTATCTCCACATAAATGTTGAGTTCTAGTAGCCATTATAATGAAGTTGGTGGATTGTAGTATGATTCCTTAGAACAATGATTATGAAAAGAATATTTTCTCATTATTATAACTTAAATCCTTTTTTCGAAGGAGAAATTAATACATTAAATGATATTATTTTGAGAATTCTGCCATTAATAATGGCCTTTTCATAATTTATTTGGCAGTTCTCTTCTGTATGATTAAGATTTAATGTATCTTGAGAAAAGTGACAAAGAAAGGATACATTATGGTGAGGATTCAGGCATGGAAGGAATGATGGGGTGAACCTGTGAGTCCACCAACCTGTGAACCCACCATAAGATAGAAATATGGCTAAGTAATGCTTGAAAACAAGTAAAGAAATGGTTAAGTGTTGTGATTGGTTGGACTCATAGGAGGTGAAATATTCAAGACTTGAGACACGTGAACCCACAGTGGAAAAAAAAAGTAAGAAATAATCTAAGTATAGGACTTAAAATTAGGATCATGGAGAAAAAGAAAGTTCGTTTTGGTGACGATGGAGAAAAAGGGTAAATAAGAAATAAAGACATGAACCCACGAGTTCGCTAACTAATAAACTTGATGTTCCTTTTAATTTTAAATATGGTGTTGTAGGTTTGACAATGGCCAATGGAATTGAAAACATAGGGGGAAACATCAGAGTATATTCCAGCTCTTTAATTCTTTCCTTTAATTTTCCATTTTGTGCCTCCATATCATCAATCGAAATATCCAAAGCATCCCTTGTTATCGTATGTATCTTATCACTTATATATGGAAGTGATTTTCTAAGATCATACTCAGAGCGAGACTTTTCGTTTTTATTTTTCTAGTCAAACCCTTCAAAAATTAACTTTCTAGAATTTTTGTCAAATAAATAATTCTATATGGAAAATGACTCTTGTTCTGAAAATTATTCTTCTTGTATATCGAGTTCAACTACAACTTATTGACTCTCCTGCAATATCTGTTCTTGATCTGGGAAACAAATATTTTCAATATCAACCTCGAGGTCTGTGTTCTCAAGAGATATATCATTTTCTGATATAGGTTGTTCCACTTCTTCTTGTTGAGGATTTTTCCTTTTCCTCTTTACTTGGAGCTTGTGGGGATTTTCAATTTTTCCTCGTGGAAGGTTTTTATCACCACCACCACCACTCGAATTACTCTTTGAAACTTTTTCTGTTGTGATGTTGTTGCTTAGAGACTGTGTTTGGGTAGACTGCCATTTTGTGAATCCACATGAAGTTGAGTACCTTTTTCATTTTAAATTTTGCCTCTTTATTTATATTAGGATGTTGAACTTACCATGGTTTGAATATCATCAACAAAATGCACTGGAACATCATGGGTATTACTTCTTCTTCTTCAAACATAAGTGTATTAGTGAATGTGTTGTTGAATCCAACTTATGTCATATGATCAACAAAGATATGACTTGGGTCGAAGACCTTGATATTTTATGCATACTTCATATTGAAATGATTAAGGTACGTTGAGTAATCATAAATTTTTGAAATGCCTCTTAACATGATTTCTCCAACTTTCCATGGAAATGGGATAAATTGCCTTCTTCTTTTCTCGTGAAAAAAGAGTAGCCAGAATCTATATTTCCTAGCAACTTCAATAACAAACATTTTATTTGAAAGATACCAAGGAAGAATGAAAGGAATTTCACGAGAACCAAAAATTCTAATTACATTATAATCTTGCATTCTTTCTAAAGTTCCTCTTTTATTCAGAAAGGTCGTTGCTTCTAGAGACAATCTAGATTTATTCTCCCCAAAGAGAAGTCTCTTGAAAACATTTACAAATCCATTATATACTTCATAAAAATAATAAGTATATTTCTGTCTCCACAGAGCATGATACCACATAGTTACTAGATCAATTTTGCAGTCTACCCTTTTTTTGATGGTCAAACCCTTGAAGACATGGCAATACATAATGACAAATATTAAGTAAGAAACCATATAGAACTTCTTTTCTTTCTTGAATTTCGAGAGTTGTGAAGAAATTTCAACACAAATGATTTTTCCCCAATCAAAGATAACTTCTTCATGAACTGTAAAATAAAAAATATAGAGGGCCAAACAAGGAATGGTTGCCATGGATTCTTGACCAATGATTCTAGTGAAGAGCCATGCAAGTTCTCGATAAGGGTTCTTCAATAAACTAACCTGGATTCTTGATACATCAATTGGAATTATCGAAGGATCCTCTAAATATTCTTGTAAAAGATCTAACCCATTGTTTTTGTTCTTGAGAAAGTTCCTTACTTCTTCTTCTTTAAAAGTGATGGTAGTTCCTGGCAATTTTAACATCTTTATGAAAACCAATGGTGCTAAGGAAATGGAGGATTTGCTTTGAAGTTGAATGACCCTTTAGCCCAATTTTTTTTTCAGCACACCAAGAGACAATTTATTTACAATAAAAGACTTCAGGAACGCATCTAGCTAGAGCAATCCTTGATGTCCAGATTGTGTTCTCACTTCTTTCTCGTAATGACAATGTAGCATGGTACCAATAAGATCTTTACCATTGAAATTGTTGGTCTTGTCGCCCGAAAATATTCAATGTATGTCCACATAATTGATGTGTTCTCGTAGCCATTCTAATGAAGTTGGCATATTGTAGTATGATTCCTTAGAACAATGATTATGAAACGAATCTTTTCTTGGTAATATATATTAAACACTTTTTTCGAGGGATAAATTAATACAAATTAAATGATATTATTTCGAGAAATATTCCATTAATAATGGCCTTTGCATAATTTATTTTGCAGTTGTCTTCCGTAGGATTAACATTTAATGTATATCAAGAAAAGTGACAAAGCAAGGATACATTACGACGGGGATTCAGGCATGGAAAGAATGATGGGATGAACCCATGAACCCATCATAAGATAGAAATATTGCTAGGCATTGTTCAAAAATAAGAAATAAAATGGTTAAGTGTTGTGATCGATTGGACTCATAGGAGGTGAAATATTCAAGACTTGGGACCTGCGAACCCGCGGTGGAAAAAAATTCAGAAATAATCCAAGTATAGGACTCAAAATGAGATCGCAGAGAAAAAGAAAGTATATTTTGGTGACGACTGAGAAAAAGTGTAAATAAGAAATAAAGACATGAACCCGTGAGTCTGTTGACCCGTGAACCCATGATTATGAAGAAATCTCTTGAAAAAATGACTAAGTTATGGTTCATTATGGATATGACAAAAGTTAAAAAGTGCAATTCGTGTAATATGGAACTTTTGGAGAGTTATGGACCCGCCATGAACCAACAATTTTCTAAGTAAAAGAAAAGTGTAAAAATGAAGAAATAATTATATACAAATCAACAACTGGCTTCGACTGTGGGATAGTGACCCCCTATGGGTTATTGAGAACAAAAGAAATTGAAAACCAATTGTATTCTCTATTGGGTAATTGAGTATGGAAAAGAAATAGTAAACTTATTGAAAGTATAAGAATAGAAAAACACGATGTACATATAAGAACAATATTAATCAGGAAAATAAGTTTTTGAGATGTTGGCCATTAACTAGCAACATATGTTATGTCTCCTTCATGTCTTTGATCATATAAGAATTCAAACCCAAGATGTTTTCAATGATATATGACCCAATCCAAAGTTCTTCAAATTTCGTATGAATAGAAGGTTTTTCTTTGGCTTTGTTACAGAGTAGTACTAATTCCCCTTTCTGGAAAAAAATTCGGTGTTGTTCCTTGATCAAAATATATCTTGACACTTTGTTTCCTTTGATTCATTTTATTAAATGCTTCGACTCGTTGTTCCTCCAATTTGATGAGTTGATTATATCTTCCGTGTAATGGAGAATTTTTTTCTAAATCCTCAATGTTTACAACATATGTTAAAGCAATTATTTCCAAATTGATTGGCATTGTAGCCTCTCTTCCATACACCAATACATGTAGAGATGTCCCAATAGTGTATTTTGGTGTCAATTTGCTTTTTCATAATGAATTTGTTAATTTTAAATGCCATTTTTTTTGGATCAATAGCCTTCTTGAGGATTTGGACCAAAGTTTTGTTTATAAAATCAACCATGCCATTTCCTCGAGGATACTAATTTGATGACTATCCCATTAAAATACCAAACTCTCTACAAAATTTGGCAAATTTTGATCTAATGAAAATTGATCCATTATATGTGATAAATTTTTATGGCACTCCAAATCTTGATAGAATATGATCATTGAGGAATTTATAAGTTCTTTTGAGTCTTCCTTCCTTAGCTCTACTGCTTCTTTCCATTTTGTAAAATAATCTGTGGCAATGAGAATGTATGCATGTCCTTTACTTTATTTTGGGTTTATTGGTCCAACAACATCAAGTCCTCATTGTGAAAATGGTTCTTCCACTGATATAGGTTGCAGAGGCATTGCAGACTTCTCATTCTTCCTGAAAACTTATGACAAGAGATGTATTTTCTTATTTTTGTATATGAATCTTTGAAAATTATTGGCCAATAATAACCAGATCTTATTATCCTATGTGAAGTGGTTGTGGGTGTAAAGTGACCACCAAAAATTCCTTCATGAAACTCTTTGATCAATTCTTGAGCCTTTGTTGCATCAACACATCTTAACAACATTCTTTCAAAATTCCTGCGAAACAAAATCTTGGCAACTAGTACATATTGATTTCATTTCATTTTTAAATCCCTCTTTTCTTTCGGTGACATGCCATTTGGGAATTGGACTGATTTTAGATAATAAAAAAGTTACATCATTATACCATTCGGGAGCTGATGTAGATTTTCCTGCTATAATTGATACAACCCCATTTAATGAATCATTTCCAACAATAAGCTTACACAACCCTTGTCCTTTGACTCCTTGCAACGACTTAATTTCAATGTCATACTACTGGATTTTGGCAAGCCAATTTGCCCATTTCCCTTCTCTTTATTGCTGATTAAGAAGCATTTTTACCGGAGAAGAGGAAACATATGCTATGACATGAGAAGATAAAATGTAAGTTCTGAAATGAGCTACTGACTTTACTAAGGAAAGTTCTTGCTTTTCTATATCTGAATACCTCAATTCATAATCATGCATAGTTTTACTCATGAAACTTATTGAGAGTTATTCTCCTTTATTGTTTCTTTATGTTAAAATTGGAGCAATAGTTTCTTGTTAAGCCCTAAATAGTGGCACATTACCCCTTAATCAGGGCATATTACGTTAGTTTTGTTATTTTATTTATATTGGCTTGGGTCCATTAGTTGTAATTGTATCTCCTAGTCTCCTATATATATACCAAGGAGACCTTTGCATTTGGAATCATTTTGTATTTGTGAATTTATGTGGTGTATAAGGAGGTTTCCCCCTCGAAGAGGCTTATTATCCAAAATTATCTCCTTTTCAAGGCATGGAGTACTTGTTATGATGTTTTTATGCTATTTGGATATTTGTTTCCTAACATTTATTCTGAGGAAAATGAATATATAATAAAATATTAATTAAAATCCAGGCTTATTAAAAGTGGGGCAGTTATAATTGCATGTTTGATATTATTGACAGCTCTTTTAATATATTCAGTCCATTCAAATATTTGGTCCTTCTTAAGCAACAAATTTATTGGCTTGACTATTGTTGCATAATTAGAACAAATATTCTCACAAAATATATTTTTCCAAAGAATGACTAAACTCCCTTTTTTGATGTTGGTGGATTTAATTCATTAATTTCCTTTAGTCTTTCAGGATCAATATAAATTCCCTCCTTACCAACTATGTGTCCCAATAATTTTCCTTCAAAGACTGCAAATAGACACTTCTTGGGATTTAGAGAAATTCCAAATCATCTACATTTTTCGAAAACTTCTCTCAGATGATCAATATGTTTTTCTCTTATCTTGGAATAGACAATGAGATCATCTTGGTAATCAACCATGAATTTCCCAATTAGATCTCTGAAGGCATGATCCATGGCCCTCTGAAAATGTTCTCCAACGTTTTTCAAACCAAATGGAATACAAACATATGCATGTGTTTCCCATGGTGTGATAAAAGCAATTTTCAATTTGTCTTCTGCAACAAGAACTTGATTATATCCTGAGAATCCATCTAACATGGACATTATAGCTGAGCCAATAACATGTTGGAGTAACATTTCCATGTTTGGCAGAGGATAGTTATCTTTAATATTTGCTTTGTTTAAATCTTGAAAATAAACACATAAGTGAATCTCCCCACTCTTCTTCCTTACAATCATTGGATTTGAAAGCCATTTTGAATGTCTGATTGGAAAATTATTCTAGCTTTTCTCAACTTTTCAAGTTCTATTTTCACCAAGGGCTTCAACTTAGGGTTTATTATTCTCATCTTTTGTTCAAATGGATTGGTCCCTTCTTTGAGAGGTATGATATGTTGGAATATTGTTTTATCATAAGCTTTGAGGTCATCATAACTCCGTGCAAAAACATCAAAATATTCTTTAAACAAATTATCACATTGATCAACTTCTTTTGGTGTGCAATCAAACCCAAGTTTCACATATTTTGAATATCTTTCATTTCTGATATTTATCTTTTGAGTTTGTTGTATCTTTTGTATAGATCCTTCCTCTTTCAAATTTTTGGTCTTATCATTTCATGTGAATAAAGATTCAGATTGTGTACAACTCTTTGAAATAAATGGAATGTTTTTTTCAACTTTACCTACATTGGCAAGAAAATCACTCAATTGTTCATCATTTTCAAATACTTGATGATATTCTTGGTTGTCAGTAACTGAGGGCCTATAGATTCTTTTTAATTGAAAAATGTTCTTATCTTGAAAATCATCTAGATTAAATAATGACACAGAAAGTCCCAAAGAGTTTGCTTTATTATTCCTTTAAATTTTCATTTCTAATGCTAAAATCATCCCTTGGATCAATGCCTCATATTCTGCTTCATTATTTGTGCAAGGAAATTCCATTCTTATGGCATGCAGGTGTATACTTGAATCAAGATATTTAAATACAATTCCAACACTACTCCCTGAACCAGAACATGCACCATCAAAATATGTTCTCCAAAACCCTTTGAAATAACTCTGTTCTTCATTTTTTGAGACATGTTGTTGTTCTTGGTCCAAAACAACATAATTCCCTATACCGACATCCACATAGCCTTGCATCAATTTATTATCCTTTTTATTAAAATGGAATGGTTTTCTTGGTTCTTGTGGAACCCTCAACATTGTTCCATCTTTATTTGGAAACATCATGCAACTTCCATCGTTCATGATGTACCCCCAAATCATTGCAGACCAATATCTTCCAAGGAACACTATATATGCTGGAGGAATATTAACAATTGTGATTGTGAATACAATTGTGATATGTGGGGAAACAATTACCCAAGCATAAAAATATTTTGTTTCTCCATATGGAGAAACTTTTCTTGAATCTATTGCATAAATACTTTCCCTGGTTTCATAGTACTTGGTACAAGCCAACCCAAGTGATTTGATAAGTGATAATGGCATGATATTGTTTGTAGCTCCTATATCTACCATGCAATTATGAAGGATAACATCATGATTTTATATCGTGAGATCAAAAGGAGGGACTTTACCTTTCGGTCTACTTGTTGAATTATTATTTTTTTCCTTGAACTTGATGCAACAACTTCTATTCTATGAGTGGGATCTGTTGATTAAGGTTGGTTGTAATTGATGTCAACCCTTGAAGAAAGCCCCATAGCACAAAGGTTTGGGT
>ML790800.1:717627-750610 GCA_009831015.1 Picea engelmannii | reverse complement strand
ACTGGTGTACTGTGTATGTGTGTGATTGTTTATTTATTACTACTCATTATTGGATAATAATTCTACATTGACATAACATTTGAAGAAAAAGGATTATAATTACGCTATTACTGATTCACCCCCCCTCTCAGTAATCCAACAAGATCATCTAAAATTTTAAGGATATTTTGCCTCTGCTAGGGAATTTTCACAACTTCCATGAATGGAAAAGTAATCCTTAATTTTGATAGATCATATATTACATTATATGCCATCTGTGGAAAATTTCTTGTTGAATTTACAACTGGTTGTTGCTTATTAGCTTCTATTCCACTTGGCCTCATTTTTTATTTTTCTTTGTTTTCCTTTTCCTTTTTCCAAATTTATTTTGAGTTTATTTGCGTGTGCTCTTGTCTGCACAACATTGTCTTACGAGATGTCATTTTCTTTATTTTTTATCCAAAAAGGATCCAGAGAAGGCTAAGAACAACTTAGAACTTGTAGAGGCAACTCAAAATGCTCAGAATGGCTTCAAAAGATAGAGAAAGGGAAAAAATACAACGTTCCCAAAACTTAGTGAAAATGACATGATCACGAAGATCATGTCTCAAGCTTTCTAACGATGCAAATAAATAGTCAAACAGAGTTACAGATTGAAAGATATTCGTGGTCAAAGTTTGGTCAACCTAGCCCAGTCAATAGGGGATGAGTCAACATCCATAGTGCTAACGTCAACATCCATACAAAACACGTGGAAGGAGAACGAAGGTGACACATGTCATGATGATGTCATCATGGTGACATGGAAACACCAGAGGTTGCCATGTGTCACCCAGTTTTGGCGTTTTCAGGTCGATCCGTGGAGCAATCGGATCGTGCCACGTGGCAATCTGCATGGTCTGTATGCTGACATGGCATGATTAATTGGTAGAGTAAAATGTATCCCAGTGAGAGGCCTCCACGTGGCCCAATCGTAGGTTGCCACATGGCATGCGAGAAATTCTCAATGACAGTCCGTGAGAAAAATTTGAAAAAAATATATAGTTTGGTGGGTCCGCCAAATATGGCGGACCACGCCAAAATTGGCCACAGTTAAATCGTTGAGATATGGATAGCACCATCACTAACTATAGTGAAAAAACCATATGTTATATTTATATATTGAAACAATACAAACCCAAAAGGGGGAGGCCCGCGGGTTTGACCCCGGGACCTCCTCCCCCATATGCGCCTTAACAAATCCGCCCAAACCAACAGGCCACGGGCCTTACATTGTAACCAACGTCGAAATAAAATATCAAATGTTGAGTCTGTCCAACCAGAGGGGGAGGGGAGAATACGATACAACCGCCTGGGCATGGAAATCTATGCAGTCCAGTCATTAATGCAAGTTGCAGAGAGGGCACAAAAATTGAGACAAATTTCTTCTTGGACCTGGGAGTGCCAGAGTCGGATCGAGGCGTGGAGACAATCATTTTTGGGTAATTTGACGCCACGAATTCAGTGATGTTGTCTGTTTTCTGATCTGAGCATTATTTCTACAGCTTGATTTCAAAATGAGGTATACTTATGTATTCTTCCAAATTATTTTCATGAGTTAATGAAAAAGCCTACCCATTTGAGAGAAGGACCCAAAGACATAGTCCACCAGGGACGAACTCCATTAACAAGTTTTTGTGTTCAGATTTGATGCTTATGTCTCTTCAATTTTGATATTTTCCTTCTTTAATGGTGCACTTTAATTTATTCTCATTTAATGCAATTCTTTATAAGTCACTCGATGAAAAGATCCCATATCATGTTGGTATCAGAGTAGTCATCTTTGAATTGAATTGTTGAGTGTGAATGCTTACTAGGGCCAATCATAAGAAGGGTGAAGTAACTCTTAATAATTTGAATCCCGAAGTTGGTCGTGCATCCCGAAAGAAGAAAATGGCAGAAGAGGAAAAGCGTGGTGAACAAGAGAAACACTTTCATATGGTCTTTTATCGCATGTCAGAAATGGTCGAACGAATGTATGGAGATTACGAAAAGAGGATGAATAAGAAAGGTAAGAAAAAGGAAGCACATGCAGATGATTATGCTTCGGTAAACCAAGGTGCTGGAGGAGATCCTCCCGAGCCTCTGTCTTCACCTTCAAGTTCTATTTCTTCTTCCTCTAAGCATTCTCATCATTCTCATCATTCTAGCCATAAATCCTCTTTTAAGAAACCGTTATTAAAGATTGATGTAAAATTTGCTTTACCTATATTTAATAGAGATGCTAATCCTAAAAAGCTAGATAATTGGATCTGACGGGTTGAATTATATTGTCTTGTTCAACATATTGATGAAGAAGAAGTTAAAGTGCAATTGGCATCTCTTCGGTTGGAAGGCACTGCTCTCGTATGGTAGGAGAGCAAGCTTCATGACATAAGTAAGTGTGGTAATCTTCTTTCCTCGTGGACAGAATTTAAATCAACGATAAGGAATAAATTGTATCCATTAGGGTATTTACATAAAGCAATGATGGAATGGAAAACTTTAAGGCAAAGTAAAAGTCAAATTGTACAAAGTTTCACAGAAAAATTTAGGAAGAAAGCTCTTGCATTGAACATTCCTTTGGATTCTTATGAAACTTTAATGAAGTATATTGGCACACTTCACAGTTATATTCGTCATACTTTGATATTGTTTAACCCCATTAGCCTTGACGAAGTTTGTGTGCAAGCCACTCACCTTGAGAACAGGGGGAAGCATGTTCAAGAAGATCCTACGAAGAAACCTTCCAATCTCCCACATAAAACTTTTAAGAATTTTAAAAGGAAGGAAAAGAAGACCGTCACATTGATGAGAGAAGGAGGAAAGCCATCTTGCACTCATTGCAAGAAAAATGGTCACGATGAAGAAAATTGTTGGAAACTACATCCATAAAAGAAGCCGAAACAATTCGGTGGAAAGGGGAAGACAAAAACCGTTTCTACAGTGCAACAAGATCTTGGTTTCAATTCAGGAGATGAAGGAAAGATCACAACGGTTGGAGTACAAGGTAAATATTCCCTTCATGTTAGTTTAAGTTCCAATAATGAATCTCATGATGATGAACGAAAGAGGAATGAATTATTTCACATAAGAGTTGTATCTAAACACACTAAGATAGGTACATTATTTGATCATGGCTCCTAATTAAACTTAATATCTGAAGCACTTGTCAAGAAGATCGGTCTTGAAACGAAACCACATCTGAAGCCTTATCCTCTTGGTTGGGTATGTGATAAATAAAAACTCAATGTCACCAAACAATGTAGGGTCAGATTTGCTATTGCTTCAAAGTTTATTGATGAAGTGGATTTGGATGTTGTGCCACTTGATATGTGTGGCATAGTGTTGGAAAGTCCTTATTTTTATGATAGAAAAGAAATATTCTTTCGTCATGAGGACAAATACCACCTTACTAAAGGGGAAGTGGAATATATTGTTAGAGCTCACAGCATGAGGGTAAATACAACACTTGTTAGTGCAGGGAAAAATAAAAAGACTCATAAACACTAATAAGAGATATGTACTCATAGTCGTAAGAGAGAAAGATGTCGAGACATCCGACGCTTTCCAAGGATGTGATCCATCTCATAAAAAGGAATTAATTGATATTGTTTCTAAGTATGATGATATTTTTCAGGAACCAGATGGATTACCTCCTAAGAGGGAAATCCAACATGAGATACATCTTCAGCAGGCATTCTCCTCTTCCTAATGTGGACAAGTACAAGATGTCAGTTGTGGAGATGACAAAGATCAAGAAGAAGGTACAGGGCTAATTGGATCAAGGGGTCATCAGGCCCAAGGATAATTCTTCAATCGTGATGGTTCCAAATAAAGATGGCACATGATGAATGTGTGTCGATTACCGAGCCTTAAATAAAATCACAGTGAAAAATCAATACCATGTTCCTCGTATAGATGATTTACTTGATCAGTTGAAGAATGTTGTTTATTTCACTAAGTTGGATTTGCGCAGTGGATATCATCAAATTAGGGTCGCAGAACATGATGCATGGAAAACTTTCTTTAAAACCAAACAAGGATTGTTTGAGTGGTTAGTTATGTTGTTTGGGCTTTCTAATACTCCAACAACTTTCATGCGTGTGATGAATGATGTATTCAGGCCTTTCCTAGATAACTTTGTGATTGTATATTTGGACGGAATTATTATTTTTAGCAGGACTTGGGATGAACATGTGAGGCATGTAAAGCAAGTATTGGATACTTTGCAAAAGGAAAAGTTGTATGTAAAATTATCTAAATGTGAATTTGGCAAGACTACACTTGTGTACTTAGGTCATATTGTAGGAGGAGGACAATTAAAAATTGATCCTTTGAAAATTAATGTAATTGTAAATTGGCCTGAGCCAAAAAAAGTAACCAAAGTCTAAAGATTCTTCAGTCCAGTATTGGAGGAAGTTCATTTACAACTTCTCCTTTATGGCAACTCCTTTGCATGCCTTAACTAGTGTGAAGAACAGTTTTCAGCGGGAAGGAAAGCAACAAAAAGCTTTCAACACGTTGAAGGACAAGATCAGTACCGCACCAGTATTAGCACTGTCGAATCTTCAACATCCTTTTGAGATCGAGACATATGCCATCGGATACGCCATGGGTGCAGTATTGATGCAATATTGTTAGCCTATCTGGTACCACTCTGAAAATTTTAACCAAGATGTTGTTAACTATCCTACATATGATAAAGAGTTGTATGCATTAGTCCAAAGCGTGAAGAAATGGAAGCACTACTTGTTAGGTAAGGAAACAATCATACATACAGATCACCAACCCTTACAATATCTCCAAGCACAAACCAAATTGCAACAATCTCGACACTACAGATGGATGGGTTTTCTACAACAATTTCATTTGGTAATCAAGTACAAAAAGGGTACAAGTAACAAGGTAGTCGATATGCTTTCTAGACCTCCTATTGTTGCTTCTATTATTTTGAAGAATATTTCTTTATCTCGTGATATCTTTGTAGAACAATATGCCATCGATGAAGATTTTAAAGAAGTGTATGAGAAGCTATCACATGGTGCACAGGTAGAGAACTATTGTCTGCGGGGAAAACTACTCTACCATCTTGGAAAGCTATGTGTTCCTACAAGTGAACGAGTCCATGTAATACAAGAAGCTCACATTTCTCTTGTGTCTGGGCATTTTTGGGTAGGAAAGACTATGACTCATTTGAAGAGGTTTTGTTACTGGCCTCAAATGAAAGCAATTGTAACTAAATATGTAAAGGGGTGTGTGATGTGTTCTACTTGTAATCCCACTAATAGAAAACTGGGGCTATACTCATCACTTCCTGTTCCATCCCATCCATGGGAAAGTATCTCCATGGATTAGGTAGGGGGTTTACCAATGACCAAAGGGGGTCATGACTATTTGTATGTTGTAGTGGATAGGTTCAGCAAGATGTGTATCTTGATGCCATGTAAAAAGCAGATCACTATTGAGCAGACTGCTAATCTCTTCTTTCATTATGTTTGGATTCACTTTGGGTTACCCACATCCATTGACTCAGATCAAGAAACTTGATTCCTTGGGGACTTTTGAACTAGCTTGTGGAGGATGATGGACACCAAATTGAAGAGGATCATTGCTTTCCATCCACAGACCAACGGATAGACAAAGGTGGTAAACCAAACGATGGTACTTTTTCTTCGAGGATACTGCAACAAGCATACCAAGTTATGGGATGAACATATACCCTATGTACAACATGCTTACAACTGAGATTTACATTCATCCACTCAGAGTTCACCTTTTAAGACATGTTTTGGGTACCTACCCAAGGTTCCTTTAGAATCGATGTGTGGGAGAGATGTCGATGTGAATTAAGAGTGAACAGAGAATAGGACCCGAAATTTCATCCAAAGGATCCATCGGATACACTAGGCAGTCAGGGAATAGTTGGAGAAAAGTCAAGCACAATATAAATCTCGACATGACAAGCACATGGTTGATCATCAGTTCCAGGTTGGAGACTGGGTATGGCTTCACATCAGCAAGGAGAGATTGAAGGGTGAAGGAAAGAAACTCAAGCCCATTCGTTCTGGACCCTTTACTATCTTGGAGAAAAGTGGTACTGATGTTTTTTGTCTAGATCTTCCACCTTACATGCATATTTACTCAGTTGTGAACATTGAGAACTTGAATAGTTTTGAGCCTCCCGTGATCATGGATCAAGATGAGGAAGTTTCAATACCTTAAGTTGATGAGTTTTCACATGAGTACTTGGATGAGTTACAAGAAGATATCATCATGTATAGGAGGAAAAGGACTTCATGCAGGGGTGATGTTGATTATCTTCTAGTAGGATTAAAGGGCACACATCCAAGCAAGGCAAAGTGGATAGAGAAGGACAAAGTGAGGGGACTCTTCCCTCACTTACTTTTTGATTGATGAAAGCTTTTGGTGGTCCAAAAATATCTCAGTGGGAAGGTGTGATCCAAAAAGGATCCATAGAATGATAAGAACAACTCAGAACTTGCAAAGGCAACTCAGAACGCTCAGAATGGCTTCAGTAGACAAAGAAAGGGAAAAAAATGAAAGTTCCCAAAACTCAATGAAAATGACATGATCGCGAAGAGAACGTTGCAATATTTCTAATGGTGCAAATGACTCGTCAAACGAAGTTACACATTGAAAGATATTTGTGGTCAAAGTCTGGTCAACCTAGCCCAGTCAACAGGGGATGAGTCAACATCTGTATTATTGATGTCAACATCAGTATTGATGATGTCAACATCCTTAAAACACACATGGCAGGAGCAGGAAGGTGACACGTGTCATGATGATGTCAACATGGTGACGTGGTAGCACCAGAGGCTGCCACGTGTCACCCAGTTTTGGCATTTTCAGGCCGATATGTGGACCAATCCAATCGTGCCACATGGCAGTCTGTACGATCCGTACATTGACGTGGAATGATGATGTGGTGTGCTAACTTGGCAGAGGAAAACATGGCCTAGTGAGAGGTTTCCACGTGGCCCAATCAGATGCTGCCATGTGGCAGGTAGGAAATGCTTAATGACAGTCCGTGAGAAAAATTTGAAAAAAATATATAGTTTGGTGGGTCTACGAAATCTGGCGGACCACGCCAAACTTGGCCATAGTTAAATCGTTGGGATATGGATAGCACCATATCTAACTATAGAGAACAAACCATATGTTATATTTATATATTGAAACAATACAAACCCAAAAGGGGGAAGCCCGCGGGTTTGACCCCGGGACCTCCTCCCCCATATGCGCCTTAACAAATCCGCCCAAACCAACAGATCATGGGCCTTACAGTGTAACCAACACTGAAAAAAAATATTAAATGTTGAGTCTACCCAGCCAGAGGGGGAGGGGCGTGTACGGTACGACCTCCTGGGCACAAAAATCTATGTAGTCCAGTCATTAATGCAAGTTGCAGAGAGGGCATGGAAACCGAGACAAATTTCTTCTTGGGACTGGAAGTGCCAGAGTTGGATCGAGGCGTGAAGATAGTAATTTTTGGGTAATTCGACACCACGAATTCAATGATGCTGTCTATTTTCTGATCTGATCATTATTTCTGCAACTTTATTTCAGAATGAGGTATACTTATGTATTTTTCCAAATTCTTTTGTTGAGTTAATGAAAGAGCCTACCCATCTGAGAGCAGGACCCGAAGACGTAGTCCACAAGGGACGAACTCTGTTATCAAGTTTTTGTGTTCAGATTTGATGCTTATGTCTCTTCAAATTTGAGTTTTTCCTTCTTTAATGGTGCACTTTAATTTATGCTCATTTAATGCAATTCTTTATAAGTCACTCGATGAAAAATCCCAGATCAATTTTCCTCAAATATATACATGGATGACTCACATTCATCAATCTGTATAGATTCAATAATTTCTTCTTGAATGAAATCATCTTCTTGATCAATGTTTTGATCTTCAAAAACATCTTCTAATACTACAATTTTTGGATTTGGTGGTCTTGGTGCCCTTTGTTTGAATTCATCAGTGGTACCATCACTTTTGATCCTTTGTTCTTTCATTGGATTTCTCCTCTATGCGTGAACATACATTCTTGGATTAGGAGGAAACTTCTCATTTCTCCTTAATCTAGTCAATTGATTTTGCAATTGTCTGATGGTTCTATTCATCTATGCTATTTCCATTATTGTTTTAGTCTCTTGCGTCGTTTATGGACCATTTGTTACAATAGGAACTACTCCTTTGAGTATTCCAGCACCAATTCCTCGATCTCCAATGTTTCTTGTTCTTTGATCATCAATTCTTCTTGAAGATGATGTTCCTTGATCGGAAATAGTGAGTGTATCCATTTCTCTTTGCACTTTACCAAGAATAATATCTAGATGTGCATCAATATCGAGCATAATCTCTTCCATTTTCATTGCTTCATTCATTGCTTCTTTCAAATCCTCAATTTGCGAAGCTCTTATGGAAAATTTGACATTCGAAGGAATTGCATTTTTATAACATCCAAGTATGACTGGATCATTTGTTTTCTGATTCTCTTGTATTTTAATTAGCATTCTTAAAGATTGAAAATTAAAATCTATGATCCTTTCACCCTTTTTCAAATGGATTTGGGTGAATTATGTAAGTAGAGTATAATATGCTTTTGGAGGAGCATACATGGTTATAAACATGCCTTATATATCATCAAAAGTATAAATTTAATTTATAGGAAGGGACATATACTGATCCAGGATCTTTTCATCGTGACTTATAAAGAATTGCTTTAAATGAGAATAAATTAAAACACACCATTTAAGAAGGGAAAACTTAAAAATGAAGAGACATAAGCATCAGATATGAACACAAAAACTTGATAACGGATTTCTTCCTTGGTGGACTACGTCTCCAGGTCCTGCTCTCAAATGGGTAGGTTCTTTCATTAACTCAACAAAAGAATTTGGAAAATACATAAATATACCTCATTCTAAAATCAAGCTGCAGAAATAATGCTCAGATCAGAAAACAGACATCACCACTGAATTCGTGGCGTCGAATTACCCAAAAATGACTGTCTCTACGCTACGATTCGACTCTGGCACTCCTAGGACCAAGAAGAATTTTGTCTCAGTTTTTGTGCCCTCTGCAATCTGTAATGATGGTTGTACCATCTCGAAATCCATGTCTGTTGGTTGTACGTCCCACTCTTATCTCTCTGGCTCTAGGTGGATTACACCTTTTAAGTAATATTTGTGGGTGGATGTACCCATGGCACATTGGTTGTGGGCGAAATTGTTAAGGCTTGGGCATCGACAAAGGTTCCAAGGTCGAATCCCACCAGAATCCATTTTGGTGTGTTGGTTGTATATATATATTGCAATATATGATTCCTGCTAACTTTAGCGGATTCTAGAAGTCCTTCCAAATGCTGGTAAAAATTGACATGGTCCGCCAGATTTGGCGGACCCACCATTTTTTTAATTTCGAAATCCATTCATGGGTTGATATTGGGAGTTTCGGGGGTGCCATCTATCTCCCGCTGATTGGACCATGTGGTGCCCACTAATTAGTCCACCTATCTACTGACGTCAATCACCCCGTCAATTCGTACATGACACATGGCGCTTCCTGGGTGGTGCTGCGTGGCGTCGCCTAGAGGTGCCACATGGCACTTTTCTACTGGTCCACATGGACCCCTGAAAATCCCATTGACGGGTGACACATGGAAGCCTCTGGTGCTGCCATGTGGCATGATGACTTCAGCATCCTTCATGCTGACATCACCCTTCCATGTCAACTCCTGATGTCAGCAGTACAGATGATGATGTTGCCCCCTCTTGACTGGCCCTGTTTGACCGCGAATATCTTTCAAACTGTAACTTCGTTTGACAAGACGTTTGGGTCGTTAGAAAGCTTGCGACGTGCTCTTCATGATCGTGCCATTTTCACTGAGTTTTGGGAACTTTGAATGTTTTCCCTTTCTTTGTCCGTTGGAGTCATTTTGAGCATTCTGAGTTGCCTCTATGAGTTATGAGTTATTTTTAGCCTTCTCTAGATCCTTTTTGGATCACGCCTTCCCACTGACAGATTTTTGGACCACCAAAATCTTTCATCAATCAAATGGTAAGTGAGGAAGAGTCCCCTCACTTTGTCCTTCTCGATCCACTTTGCCTTGCTTGGATGTGTGCCTTTTAAACTAACTTGAAGATAATCAACATCACCCTTGTGTGAAGTCTTCATCCTCCTGTCCAGGATGATATATTTATGTAGTTCATCCAAGTACTCAGGTTAAAACTCATCAACTAATGGTATTTAAACTTCCTCATCTTGATCCATGATCATGGGAGGCTCAAAAAGTTTCAAGTTCTCAACTTTCACAACTGAGTAAATCTGCATATAAGGTGGGATATCCAGACGAAAAGCATTGGTACCACTTTTCTCCAAGATAGTGAAGGGTCCAGAATGGGCTTGAGTTTCTTGCCTTCACCCTTCAATCTCTCCTTGTTGATGTGAAGCCATACCCAGTCTCCAACCTAGAACTGATGATCAACCATGTGCTTTTCATTCCAAGCTTTATACTGTGCTTGACTTTTCTCCAACTATTCCTTGATTGCTTGGTGTATCTATTGAATCCTATGGATAAACTTGTGGGATATGTCCCTTGTTCATTATTCATTTACATTTTCATCTCTCTCGTACATCAAGTCCAAAGGAACCTTTGGTAGGTACCCAAAATATGTCTCAAATGGTGAACTCTAAGTGTATGAATGTAAATCTCGATTGTACGCATGTTGTACATAGGGTATCTGTTCATCCCATAACTCAGGACGCTTGTTGCAGTAGCCTCAAAGAAAAAGTACCATTGTTTAGTTTGCCAGCTCTGTCTGTCCGTTGGTCTATGGATGGAAAGCAGTGATCCTCTTCAATTTGGTGTCCATCATTCTCCACAGGCTAGTCTAGAAGTCCCCAAGGAATCAAGTATCTTGATCCGAGATGATAGATGTGCGTAAACCAAAGTGAACCCAAACATGATGAAAGAAGAGATTAGCAGTCTACTCAACAATGATCTACTTTTTACATGGCATCAAGATACACATCTTGATTAACCTATGCACTACAACATACAAATAATCATGACCCCCTTTGGTCATTGGTAAACCCCCTACAAAATCCATGGAGACACTTTCCCATGGATGGGATGGAACAAAAAGTGGTGAGTATAGCCCCAGTTTTCTATTAGTGGGCTTATAAGTAAAACACATCACACACCCCTTTACATAATTAGTTACAATTGCTTTCATTTGAGGCCAATAACAAAACCTATGCAAATGAGCCATAGTTTTTCCTACCCCAAAATTCCCAGACACAAGAGAAGTGTGAGCTTCTCGTATTACATGGACTCGTTCACTTGTAGGAATACATAACTTTCTAAGATTGTAGAGTAGTTTTCCATGCAGACAATAGTTCTCTACCTGTGCACCAAGGGTTAGCTTCGCATATACTTCTTTAAAATCTTCATCGATGGCATATTGTTTTATATAGCTATCATGAGATAAAGAAGCATTCTTCAAAACAATAGAAGCAACAATAGGAGGTCCAGAAAGCATATCAGCCACCTTGTTACTTGTACCCTTTTAGTACTTAATTACCAAGTGAAATTTTTGTAGAAAACCCATCCACCTGTAGTGTCAAGATTGTTGAAATTTGTTATGTGCTTGAAGACACTGTAAGGGTTGGTGATCTCTATGTATGATTGTTTCCTTCCCTAACAAGTAGTGCTTTCGTTTCTTT
Source organism: Picea engelmannii (assembly GCA_009831015.1). NCBI lineage: Eukaryota > Viridiplantae > Streptophyta > Pinopsida > Pinales > Pinaceae > Picea > Picea engelmannii. The sequence continues at coordinate 738,855 of ML790800.1, read as the reverse complement.
ACACTCTGGACTAATGGATACAACGCTTTATCATATGTAGGATAGTTAACAACAACTTGGTTAAAAATTTCAGAGTGGTAACAGATATGATTACGATATTGTATCAATACTGCACCCATGGTGCATCCACTTGCATCTATATCGATCTCAAAAGGTTGTTGAAGATTCACCAGTGCTAATACTACTGTGGTACTGATCTTCCCCTTCAAAGTGTCGAAATATTTTTGTTGCTTTCCTTCCCACTGAAAAGTGTTCTTCAAACTGGTTAAGGCATGCAAAGGAGTTGCTATAAAGGATAAGTTGGCAATGAATCTCCTCCAATATTGGACTGCACCTAAGAAGCTTCGAACTTCGGTTACACTTTTTGGCTTAGGTCAATTTACACTTACATCAATTTTAGAAGGGTCAATTTTCAATTGTCCTCCTCCTACAATATGTACTAAGTACGCAATTGCAGTCTTGCCAAATTCACATTTAGACAATTTTATGTACAATTTTTCCCTTTGCAAGGTATCTAATACTTGCTTTACATGCCTCACATGCTCATCCCAAGTCCCGCTAAAAACAAGAATGTTGTATAAATATGCAATCACAAATTCATCTATGAAAGGCTTGAATACATCATTCATCACACGCATGAAAGTTTCCAGAGCATTACAAAGCCCAAACAACATAACTAACCACTCAAACAATCCATGTTTGGTTTTAAAGGCAATTTTAAATGCATCCCCTTCTGCGACTTTGATTTGATGATATCCACTCCGCAAATTCAACTTAGTGAAATAGACAACATTCTTCAATTGATCCAGTAAATCATCTATGCGAGGAAGAAGGTATCGATTTTTCACCATGATTTTATTTAAGGCCCGGTAATCGACATACATTTTCCATGTGTCATCCTTCTTTGGCATCATCATGATCAAAGAACCACAAGGAGATGAATTGGGCCTAATGAACCCTTGATCCAATAATCCATGTACCTTCTTCTTGATCTTTGTCATCTCCATAACTGGATTTCCCTCTTAGGAGGTAATCCATTTGGTTCCTGAAAAATATCATCATACTTAGAAACAATATCAATTAATTTCTTTTTATGAGATGGATCACACCCTTGGAAAGCGTCGGATGTCCCGACATCTTTCTCTCTGACGACCATGAGTACATATCTCTTATTAGTGTTTATGAGTCTTTTCATTTTCCCTGCACTAATAAGTGTTGTATTTACCCTCATGTTGTGAGCTCTAACAATATCTTCCACTCCCCCTTTAGTAAGGTGGTATTTATTCTCATGACGAAAAAATATTGCTTTTCTATCATAAAGATAAGGACTTCCCAACACTATGCCACATATATCAAGTGGTACAACATCCAAATCCACTTCATCAATCAATTTTGAAGCAATAGCAAATCTAATCCTACATTGTTTGGTGACATTAAGTTTTGCTTTGTCACATACCCAACCAAGAGGATAAGGTTTTGGATGTGGTTTTATTTCAAGACCCATTTTCTTGACAAGTGCTTCAGATATTAAGTTTACTTGGGAACCCAGATCAAATAATGTATCTATCTTAGTATGTTTACATACAACTCTTATATGAAATAACTCATTCCTCTTCCGTTCATCAACATGAGATTCATCATTAAAACTTTAACTGGCATGAAGAGAATCTTTACCTTGTACTCCAACCATTGTGATCTTTCCTTCATCTCCTGAATCAGAACCAGATCTTGTTTTACCATAGCAACGATCTTTGTATTCCCCTTTCCACTAAATTGTTTCAGTTTCTTTTCTAGATGCAGTTTCCAACAGTGTTCTTCATCATGACCACTCTTCTTGCAATGAGTGAAAGACGATTTTCCTCCTTCTCTCGTCACTGCAGCGGTCTTCTTGTCCTTCCTTTTAAACTTCTTAAAAGTCTTTTGTGGGAAATTGGAAGGTTTCTTTGTGAGATCTTCTTGAACATGTTTCCCCCTGTTCTCAAAGTGGGTGTCTTGCACACAAACTTCGTCAAGACTAGTGGGGTTAAAATTTTGATGAATATAACTGTGAAGTGCGCCAATATAATTCATTAAATTTTCATAAGAATCCAAAGGAATATTCAATGCAAGAGCTTTCTTCCTAAATTCTTTTGTGAAACTTTGTACATTCTAACCTTTACTTTGCCTTAAAGTTTGTCATTCCATCATTACTTTATGTAAATACCCTAATGGATAAAATTGCTTCCTTATCACTGATTTAAATTCCGATCATCAGGAAAGAAGCTTATCGCACTTACTTATGTCCTGAAGCTTGCTCTCCCACCATACGAGAGCGGTGCTTTCCAACCGAAGAGAAGTCGGTTGCACTTTAACTTCCTCTTTATCAGTATGTTGGACACAACAATACACTTCAACCTGGCGGATCCAATTATCTAGATTTTCAGGATTAGCATCTCCATTAAACATAGGTAAAGAAAATTTTACATCAAGCTTTAATAATGGTTTCTTAAAATAGGCTTTATGGATAGAATGATGAGAATGATGAGACTACTCAGAGGAAGAAGAATTAGGACTCAAAGGTGAAGACGGAGGCTTAGGAGGATCTCCTCTAGCCCCTTGGTTTACCGAAGCATCATCATCTGCATGCACTTCCTTTTTCTTCCCTTTCTTCTTCATCCTCTTCTCGTAATCTCCATACATTCATTCGACCATTTCTGACACGAAATAAAAGACCATGTGAAAGTTTTTCTCTTGTTCATCATGCTTGTCCTCTTCTGCCATTTTCTTTCTTCTAGATACACAACCAACTTCGGGATTGAAAGGCTTAAGAGTTCCTTCACCCTGCTTATGCTTGGCCCTAGTAAGCATTCACACTCAACAATTAAAGTCAAAAATGACTGCTCTGATACCAACATGATCCATGATATTTTCATCGTGACTTATAAGGAATTGCATTAAATGAGCATAAATTAAAATGCACCATTAAAGAAGGGAAAACTTTAAAATGAAGAGACATAAGCATCATATCTAAACACAAAAACTTGATAACAGAGTTTGTCCCTGGTGAACTACGTCTCCGGGTCCTGCTTTCAAATGGGTAGGCTCTTTCATTAAGTCAACAAAAGAATTTGGCAAATACATAAATATACCTCATTCTAAAATCAAGCTGCAAAATAATGCTCAGATCAGAAAAAAAAACATCAGCACTAAATTTGTGGCGTCGAATTACCCAAAATTGACTGTCTCCATGCTTCGATCTGACTCTGGCACTCCCAGGCCCAAGAATAATTTTGTTTCAATTTTCGTGCCCTCTACAACCTGCAATGATCACTGTATCATCTTGAATTCGGTGCCTGCAGGTCATACGGTCTGTGCCTCTCTCCCTAGATCTAGGCGGATTGCACATTTGATGTAATATCCATGGGTGGATGTATCAAGAGGTACCTGTGGCGCATTAGTTGTGGGAGGAATTTTTAAGGCTTGGACATCGATGGAGGTTTTGGGGTCGAATCCCACCAGACTCCATTTATATATATGATTCCTGCTAACTTTAGCGGTGTCTAGAAGTCCTTCCAATTGCTACTAAAAATTGACGTGGTTCGTCAGATTTGGCGGACCCACCATTTTTTTAATGTTGAAATCCGTTCACGGGTTGATATTGGGCATTTCAGGGGTGCCACGTGTCGCCCGCTGATTGGGACACATGGCACCCAATGATTAGTCCACCTGTCTGTTGACGTCAATCACCCCGTCAATCCGTACATGACACGTGGTGCTTCCTGGGTGGTGCTATGTGGCATCGTCTGGAGGTGCCACGTGGCACTTTTCTACTAGTCCACACGGACCCCTAAAAATCCCATTGGAGGGTGACACGTGGTAGCCTTTGGTGCTGCCACGTGGCATGCTAACATCAGAATTCATCATGCTGACATCATCTTGCCATGTCAGTTGTTGATGTCATGTTGACGTCAACAGTACGGATGATGGTGTTCCCCCTATTGACTGGCCATGTTTGACAGCAACTTTTATTGTGAATATCTTTCAAACCATAACTCTGTTTGATGATCCATTTGCACCATTAGAAATCTTGCGATGCACTCTTCACAATCATGCCATTTTCATTGAGTTTTGGGAACTTTTAATTTTTGCCCTTTCTCTATTTGCTGGAGCCATTTTGAGCGTTCTGAGTTTCCTCTTTGAGTTTTGAGTTTTGAGTTATTCTTAGCCTTCTCTAGATCCTTTTTGGATCGTATACCATTCATCATGTTGGTATTTTAATTTATGAAGAAACAATCGAACCATCACATCATCATGCTACACCAAATGAATTTCATAAAGGCTAAATTTTTTTTCAATGTGTTTCTTTGGATCAATTGATCCATCTTCTAGGAATGTTGGTAATAACCCTTGCGGGAGGGTTGGAAATTGATTTTTCTCACCATAAAGATTTAAAGGGATATTTCTAACCCTTCTCCATGGAATTATTTGTCTTCTTGCTTCTTGATTCTCAAGAGGATATTGATTTATTTCTTCTCTATCTGCCATAATTTGATCTTTTTATATTTTAACAATTGGACTTTCTCCAATTCTTTGAAATTGTTTACTTTTTCTCCTTGTTATCTGGCCCTTACATTTTTCTAGATTCAAACTCTGTCTTTCCTTCTTTGTAGTTGTCTTCTTGCAATTTCTCTTTCTTCTTCACGGGAAAGAGTTTGCCAAGGTATTTCTAGTTCTTCGTGAGTTTGAGCAGTTATGAGCACTAAATAATATAATTGATGAAAAATGTTTGTTTGATTTCCTAATCCAGCTTGCAACTGAGGTTGGTTAGGTTGAGTCCGAGTCATAAATGATTCTGGTATTAAACCAACTTTTTCATTCTTTTCCCCAGTCGAGTTGCCAAAAATGTTGATGTTTGAATATGTTATGATCAAAATAACAAGCTCACGAGGATTAAAAACCCCCCTTCATTTTTATAGAGGTGATACTTTGATAATATGAAAAATAATCTTGATAATATTGGGACAACAGATATATATAAACAAGAATTTTAAAACAACAAATCTTAAATATGTATTACTCAAGAAAATGAAAAGAACTATGAAATATACACATTAAGGATTCCTGTGAAATGGGCCAGGAATATGTTGGACAACTGAGAGGGGGGGGGGTGAATCAGTTGTTACCGTGCTTAAACAATTATGCTTATTTTAAACTCTTTACAGAGCACTCAATGACAATCACAATAATGTAGGGAAGTAAGCAATAGAACATTCAACATCAATCACACATATGAAACATACAGAGACAGATATTTCCTGAGGAAACCCATAAAGGGTAAAAACCTCTTCTTATTGGTATGATAAGTAATCTTTACATTTTGTACATTATCATACATATGAGCTCCAACTCATTGTGAGGATACAACCTCTGTTTTGCAAGCTGCAACTTGCTGAGAGCACCAACTCTCTATTTTCTCTAGCACCTACTAGAAGGAAGCACCAACTCCCTGGTTTCTCTAGCACCCACTAGAAGGAAGCACCAACTCCCTGGTTTCTCTAGCACCCACTAGAAGGAAGCACCAACTCCCTGAGTTTCTCTAGCACCCACTAGAAGGAAGCAACAACTCCCTAAGTGTTCCAGCACCAACTAGATGGAAGCACCAACTTCCAGTCACACAGGAACCAACCCGTATAACAGAGAACAACAGTTCTCCCTTGCACCACCATGCCACCCTGAAATATAAATCTTTGCTACTGAAACTTATTATAGTGATATAATGTTCGTCAATGACTTACCAGTCTCATCACTGTTTTGCTACACTGCACTGCTCTGTCTGCCTCACTGTTTTCCTACACACATGCCTTGCGCTTTCTGTTCTTCTGCCTTTTACACTTTGTGCGCCATGCCCATTCAATGCACCATTCCTCTTCTGTGTATTTCAGCTGCTGCACACTGCCTCCTTCTATACGCCTGAATCACTCTCAACAACAGCCTCCATCTCTTCTATGTTTTGTGTATTTATACTATCTGTGCACCTTCTTCGTCCTCCATGCACAATGCCTCTGCATGCTCTTCAACGTGCCACGGTTCTGCTCATCGGGTTGTTCACTGCCACTCCACTTTTGCTCTGCTTCGCTCGCTCAAGCCTCAAAAAGAAAACTACATATTGCTTCTATCTATTCCTCATATGTTACTCATCTCTGAGTTTTATCTCACACTGCGCATACTGTTGGTCTCACACTGTTCATACTATAATTTTCCCTTCTTTACAGTTCAACTCATTTTTCATTCAGAACAACCAACCACACACGATCATGCAGTGTTTCTTTTATACACTACAACCCCTTTAGTTACCCCTCAAATCCCTAGAACAACGCTTCAGCAACTGAAACGCCAACCGTCCAAGAACCATGATTCGGTTCTGATAATTGAATCGTAACTGAACAATTAATCATGAAGAGCAACAGTAGCCCTTTGATAAGTTTTCCAAGTATCCAACACTGTTGGATTACAAGCACAGGGTCTCGCGTTGATTTCGCCATTTCGCATTTCGGTATTTCGGCATTTCGGCATTCCTATGTTGTGAGGCATCTCGACTCTCCAAGTCGCGATCTCCAAAATGGAGATTAGCTTCGTGTTAGCTCCTCCCTTGAGCCTTCATCGATGTGACCATATGTTATGACCAGGGGCCAATTCTGAACACGCATTTCGCATTTTGCGTTTCAGGGATTCTGTGAAGAGTCGTCTTGACTCTCCATGTCTCAAACTTTGAAATGGAGCTTTTCTCTTCGAGCCCTTCTCTACATATCTTCGACGATGTGACCACTGGCAGTGACCAAGTGCTTATCCATAAAGCACTTTCACAATTTCTCATTTCGGCATTCCTATGATGAAGGGTCTCGACACTCCATGTCCCAATCACCGAAATGGAGCTTGGTTGCACTAGCTCCTTCCTCCATCTTCCGCAGATGTGACCACTGGTTGTGACCACAGCCTTATTTGAAAAACGCATTTTGGTGTTTCGGAATTTCTGTGATGAAGTGTTTTGACACTCCAGTCACAAACCTCGAAATGATCTGAAGGTATTTCGACGTTTCGCATTTCGGCGTTTCGCGATTTCACATATTGCGAGTTCGAGAGGTTAAGGAACCCCATTCCTTTGACTTTCCAGTCAGTGAAATGATGATCTTTCACCACGTGTCCTATGGACCCAACGGTCCAGATCTTATCATGATTTCGAAACTTCACGAGCCTTCATCGTGTCTGATCAACGATCCAGATCAATCCTCGATTCGACGACTAGGATTATTTTGCGATTTCGCATATCGCGAGTTAGAGAGGTTAGATCTCTCCTTCCTTTGACCTTTCCGAAATGCCAATATTTCACCATGTGTCCTCTGGCTTCAATGGCCAGGATCATTTCACAAATTCACGAGCCTTCGTTGTACCTTTTCAGGATTTCGACGTTTCGCATTTCGCAACTTCGGGACTCCTGTGATGAAGAGTCTCGACTTTTGACTCCTCCAACTCCCGGTATCCAAAACTCCGAAATGGAGTTTACGCTTCACCTTTGATTTCCCAGTTTGCGAAACTCTGAAATGGAGTCTTTGTTGATGTGCCTGTTTTGGGATTTTGGCGTTTCGCATTTCGCAACTTCGGGACTCCTGTGATGAAGAGTCTCAACTCTTGACTTCTCCAACTCCCGGTATCCGAAACTCCGAAATGGAGTTTACGCTTCTGATCTTTCCATGCCATCATCACTGCTGATCTTCCTGCCTGCCTGTTTTCCATTGTTGTCTCCCAACTGTAAACCTGCCAATGTCGCTACTATTCTTTCCTGTAACCATACCTTCATCGTTGTTGTTCTTTCCATCAATATATGTAAGCATGCTATCATTGCTATTGCTCTTGCCTATAGACATGCCATCGGTTGCTATTGTTCTTGCCTATAGACATGTTATTGTTGTTGTTGTTCTTGCCATCAATGACAAGCATGCTCTTCCTGTAAACATGCCAACAGAATATTTGTTCACGACAATTGAATAAAATAAATTAAATAATAGGTTATAGAAAGTAATCAAATGATCCTCACATCCATCACAGTTTTAAGAAATATTTTTGATGACATTTAAAATGTGTTGGATAGGAAATTTGGATACAGTTTTCAGGGAAATCCTAAGTATGGAGGATATGCACAGCAGTAGAAGAAAGAAGACAAGGCAGGAGAAGAGTGCGTAGTAAATGCACATTCAAGAGTGAACTGCATGGTAAGAGTAGACTTAGAGGAGAATAAAGTAGGAGAATAAAAAAGGAGAATAAAGAAAGAGAATAAAGCAAGAGAAGAAAGTGTGTGAAAAGGAAAAACAACAGTTCGACATGAAAAAGTAGAGAGATGCGAAAAGGCAGGAAGAACAACAGTTCGACATGTAAAAGTTGTATGCAAGCGTAGAAGTAGGAAAAGCACGTCTGAACAACAAGTCAACCTGAGTTGTAATTGAGTCATGATGAGTTGTCTTAGGTTTTTAAGCCCTAATATCATGTATAAATATGTAATGGGTTGGGAATATTAGGGGTTCTGAGTTTGGGAGTGTGTTATGTGTTATGTTTTGTGTTTTGGAGTTTGTATGGGTTTTTGGGTTGTTTTTAGCTAGTCGGTGATGTCAAGAAAAAGAGTATGTATGTGAGGATTTAGAGGAAGTTGCAGAGAGAAAGGCTAGCACTGCAAAATGGTTAGGTGGGATGGGAATCGACCTGGATTTATCTAATGTGCAAGCCTGGAAGAATTACATAATGCATAATAAAGAAGCCAATTGTTTTGGATGTAGCCCAAAGTTGGGTGAACCATGGTAACTTCTATGTCTCTACATGTCTGTGTTTGATGATTAATTCAGAATAATATGTTATGCATGTTAGAATAGATTTGTTCACAACATGGTTGTTGTGCAGTAGTTATGGATGTGATAAAGGTTTACTTTTCCACTTAGGTCATGATGACACTGCACAATATAATTTACTAAGTGAACTAAGGATAACATGCAAAGAATAATGCACATAGAGTAAAGAAGTAATAAGGAACATGTCAATGGACTCACATCCCCTCACACCTGCAAAAACTTGGTTCCTGTAGTCCCACTAGATACCTCGAGTGAGACTTCACTTGCAAGTAGGTTATTCTGAAAGGGACGATATATGAAGGGTTTTTTTGGTTAGATATATTGAACCTAGGGTCTTACAAACGCACGCCAACAAATGGTTTTGTTGTCGAGACTTGGAATCTGTTGTTGAGGGAATGTTTTGGAGGCTGACTAAGAAGGAGATCATTGAATGGCTAGAAGGGAAGGAACAAGAATTCACCAGAAAAGAGAATAGAAATCCTTGGATGAGAGACAAAACTAGATGCAAAGGTATGTGTACACTGAGCTGCATGAGATTTTCTTTGGCGAATTTCTAATTATTTTGACTGAGTGGTTGGAAATATTAGTGGAAAATACTAGAAGATATCAAACAACTGCAAAAAGGAACTAGACTCCTGAGTTGGTGAGACATTTGGAATTGGTAAGAAATAAAACTTCCTACACAATTTTGTTTTGGTTGGATAACATATTGGGGGGATATATTATGGAATTTATAGTAGACTGTACATAATCATACAATGTCACAGAGAGGAATTTCTTTAAAGGTTCGTGCAGTAGGCTTATGAACTCACTGGGTACTTAGATAAAAATGCTATTTTGTGACAATTGCATGATGACCATGGAATATGACTTCTAAGGGATTCCACGCACATAGGAGAACTGGGAGATGACCAGGGGATAGTCTGAAGGTAGGAAAGAGTGAAGAGAGGGATGAATAATGACGGGAAGGATTGAGGATGCAAAGAGACAAAGAGGGTATACTAGAAGATGACAATGATTTTATAGTGTTGTATAGTGGAGGAAGGTACAAGAGGTTGAAGAATGTGGATGAGGAAGGACAGCCACACAGTGAGTTTGAGTGGGGGATACCTTTCATATTAGTCCATATTGTAGAGGTACCGTGCATAGAATAAAGGGAAGAAGAGTCTCAATTCAGTCCCATAGTAGAAGAGCGAGTAAGTCCTACACAGGATGGATCCTGTTTCAAATCCATGTCTCTGTGTGCGTCACCAAGATGAGACATAAGAATTGAGGATTTATCAAAATCAATTATCGTGAGTCAAGGAAGTCATAATAATAGTAGTCACAATAGTGGGAGCAGTGTGTTGAGCCACAGAAGTGGAAGAAGTGTGTCAAGTCAGATTCAACTGACCTCACTAAGGGGAGGTGCTACACAAAACAATATGGATGGATTAGACCATACATTGAGACTTCTTGAGTTCCAGGGAGATGGATCAGAGGATCCAGAACAACATTTGATTGTTTGTGATACAACTTGGGATACAAAGAATGTCCAATATGAGGCTATGAAGATTGTGTAGTGGGCAACGAACTTTAGGAACAACGCACTAGTATGGTACATGATGTTGAAATTTTGGTATGCTCGTTAAACCATAGACAATGTCACATCATTGTAACCCAACCATAGGCATTCACATATGCCACCCCTGAGCTCACTAACCTTTACTTAGAATAATTACAACAAGCCTACTCCATAACCAACAGATAAACCCTAACTGCTAACTACAACAACAACTCAATACAAGTAGAGTGCTCCTTATCCAATGGTAGCGCACAAGAGAGAGAGTCTCCATATCCACAAAATAAGTGCCATACACAACTATAGCAGTTGCAACTGCACTACCCTCTCAACCTTGCGCCATACTTATCAATAATATCACCAAGAGTTTTACGAAGAGAATTACCAAGAGAATCACTTGATAGCACTAGAGAGAGACCAAGACCAAGAGATGACCATACACCCGTATTCCTCCTTGTAGTTGCAGTTGCAGTTGCAACTACAACTGTCCACAAGACTTGCACTTTGACTGGGTATCCAAATGAGCTAAAACTTCCTCTATTTATATTAATATGTCCAGTGAATTTTCTTGTTGGGCTTACATGACTTTCTCGTAATTATATTTTTTGTTTATCTTTTTCCTGTGGAGCCGACTTGTATTTCTAGAAGACAATATTATAATATTATTTATTCTGCTAGGCTGACTTGTCTTCTAGGGTTTCCACACATCTATTTAATGGTTCACTTGCTTTCGAAATATTCTATTCTAATTCATTGGTTACACGTGGAGGTTAATACCTCCTGCAACTACCAAAACATCAACACTCCCTCTTATCTAGGGAGGTATTAACTAAGATGTTCTTCATGTAGTGGTATCAAACACATCCATCTATCTCACATGGCATGGGAAAGACTCACATGGTATTGCAGACCAGTCTAAAGGCAGCATCAACATAGCCACACATGCTATCATATGATCAAACATATCAAGTATTACCATCATAGCCGCAAATTATCCATCTAGATGGAAAACACCTCCAACACTATTGGTTGTCCCTCCATCTAGTAATGTCTGATGCTACTGATCAACACTCTAACTGGGAATCATTTTCGACACTACAGGTCGACATCTAGTTCATACAGAACTAGTAACTTGTCAGCTCACATAATATAACTAAAAAATTTAACACTCCCTCTTAACGAGGAAAGTATTCTTCTTGGCATGATCATCATCATTGATTCTTCACTTTTGTACATCTTGACCATTGTCTTGTTGAATTTCATGAATCCATACATCATAATAAGTTATGCACTTTCACTGGAGTAATGTACCAGACTTTGTTGGAGTAGCATACCAACTTGCGTTGGGGTAACATACCAACATGCATTGGAGTAGCATACCAACCTGCACTGGGGTAACATACCAACCTGCATTGGAGTATCATACCAATTTGCGTTGGGGTAATATACCAACCTACGTTGGAGTAGCATGCTAACCAGCATTGGGGTAACATACCCACATGTGTTGGAGTAGCATACCAACCTACGTTGGGGTAACATACCAGCTACGTTGGAGTAGCATACCAACCTGTGTTGGGGTAACATACCAACCTGCATTGGAGTAGCATACCAACCTATGCTAGGGTAACATACCATCCTACATTAGAGTAGCATACCAACCTGTGATGAGGTAACATACCAGCCTACGTTGGAGTACCATACCAACCTGTGCTAGGGTAACATACCAGCCTGCGTTGGAGTAGCATACTAAACGGTGTTGGGGTATCTCCCACTATTGGGAATCACATCACTTCTCGCTACTGGGGAATACATTAATTCTCACTACTGGAGAAATTTTTTTGGACCACTCCAAGCTTGTCCCTAATAGAGGCTTGGTCAACATATATTTTACTTGTTCGTCGGTAGCAATATACTGGAGCAAGTGTCTTGTCATAGTCTTCTCCCTCTTGCTAGGATAATCCTCTCGACACAAATCAGGCTTTGTACATATCTAGGCTATTTATCTGCAACATGCTTTATCTTGTAGATCAACTTGGGAGTGACCATTAACTTCCCTTCTGTTCTCGGAACCAAGGAAAAGATATATATCCCATTCCTTCTAATTGGATTCCTCCTTGGTCACTGTAGCAAAGTATACTGAAGCAAGGGAATATTCCCATAAGATCGCATATCTCCTCGAAGCCTCTGGAGCTTCGACCTAGCCTTCTCAACCCATGGAATATGTCTGTCAGTTCCATAAGACATCTCTCTCTTCCATCTGAATATGAAAGTATCTGAGTATCCATTATTCATCTGAATATTGACTCCCTTTGAGTCTGTATAATCTGTGGAGCCATCTTCTCCTGATGATATGGCTCATCAATGTTGCATCCCACAAAGTTTCATGGGACCATGCTGGTCTCTTCTTGGTTAGTGCAATGATTTTGGGTAGGCCCTTCTGGCTCTACTAACTCTTCTTGATGATCTGAAGAGTGATCAACTGCACTAGAGGGATTTGTATGGTCATCTTTGGAGCCTTATGCTCCTTAAAATCAATCTCCATATGAGATATTATGTATCTCGCAAAAGTTCCTTTCTTCATCTTCTTCTTCTTTGGTACATGGATGTATACGGTCATGTATACAACTTCTTATTTGGATATTCTGCTCCATGTCTCAAACTAGAGACCATCTAATATGTTGTATCCTACAACTGTCACTATAACTTCCCTCAGAGTTATCACTTGTGACCTTCCCAGAACAAGGACAACAAAGGGAAAAATAGTAGACAAGAATAATACTCTTATAATAATAAAAACAAGAATGAGAGGAATATTAATAGTATCTCCTTCTCACAATTATTGCTTGTGACCTGCTTGGAACAAGAACCAAAATAAAAATACAATAATAATAAATAGGAACAACACTCTTATAGTGTTGTGATCAATCATTCCTCCATGGTAACCTTCCTGGAACAAGAAAACAATAACACAAAGTATAATAGCATTTTCATAAGAACATATCAATGTCAACAAGACTAAAAATGCAATGTCATGGTAATCATCATATTATTACCAAGGTGACTTTCCTGGAAGAAAAATAAGAAGTATCTCCTAGAGGAGATGTTAGTTCATCTTGTGACCAAGTACACCAAGCATTTATATCAATAGTACTCACATGCTGCCAAGTGTTCATTGTATCTAGCAGTAATAGAACCTTTCAAGGATTGATGTCACAACTAGTAATGTAGCAATTATCAAACTTGACATGTGCAAATCAGAAACTTATTAATTTAATCAATCAAACCTAGAACCTGGAGCCTTATCTTCAAGAACGAGTGTTGCTGATTTTTTTCCGAGTCTCCTTCACTCAAGATGAAAAGTATTATCTTCAACATATCCCATATACTTAAGACAACATGATTTCTTGACATAAATGTGAGTTAGAGAATATAATGCAGATAAACTCTAAAATCTCAATCTAATACTTTGACTAGAGTCAACTTATAACTTTAAATTTGAAAAAAGGTTACTATAACTTCAATAGATCAAAATACAACTAGATGTTCATAAGATTACAATAATGCCATAACAACTAGAGGCATATGAAAAAAATCAAACCTGGAGTGCGTTGTTCCTTTGAATGTGTTGGGTCTAAGATCCCTCCAGATCTACGATTGTAAGAGATCCCTTCTCCTGCAATCACACTCAAAATAGTGATACCATTTAAATATATATAAGTACATACCCCCGATAGCATCGACAGGTAATGGCACCATCCGACAACAACGACAAGCAATGATGAACCTTAAAACTTCAAAGGTTCTCCAACTTGTAATCTAAAGGTACCTGGAGATGTGACAGGGTAAGGCACACTGGGACAACCAAAAATTAGTCTGAACACTTCACATAAACTTTCACTGCAACTGGTGCTACAACTGGCATGAAGGAACTGACACTACAACTGCAACTGGCACTGTAGACCTAGGGTTTTATGAGTGTTAGCGTCAGAAGTCACCCCTGGATTGCTTGCAGGAGCAGAGCCCAACGCCCATCAGTTTTATGTCACGATTTGTTTAATGGGGTGATCGAATGGGTAAAGACTCGAGAAGATATAGCTTTAACTCAGGAGACTGGGCCTGGTATGTAGAAAGCAAGGGAGGTCTTGATCCAACTTCCATCAGTAAGTAGGATGGTAGATGGAAGCCTTGTGAGAAGGGTGAGCAAGGCTGCCTTGGGCAACAGGCCTTCGGAGGCTTGAAGAAGAAAAACTCAGAAGCCAAGATCCTCTTGGTCCAGAGTTTCAAGGAGTTGAAGGGTGACTCGACTGGATCCTCCAATTCCAAGCCATTCAGCGCTAAGAAAATCACAGGAACTGATTAGAAACAATGCAACTGTTATAGTGATCCAACCTACATCATCCTATAACAGCTGCAACTCGACTAGATCCTCCAATTCCGAGTTGTTCTAACACAGTAAACAAAGAGATGGAAAAGAAGCTGACATCCATAAAGTAAGAAGTCTCAAATGCCTTGCACATTAACCAGAGCGACCAGCGCTTCATCAAAACTTTACAATCGAGAGCTTTGCTCAACCATCGATAGATTACAAAATACAAATACTGAGTCTATATACTCAGGAAAATCACCTAACAGAAGTGTCCTTGGTCATCCAAGGCTCGGTGTCCCTTCAGCCAAATTCGAACGGGCTTTCTCTGTCAGACGCCACCTTAACTGCGCATGGCTCCTGCAGGGGGAGTAGCTGAGCCAGTAAGTGTTGATTTAGCATGTGCAGACCTCCTCTGGCTAGTCGAGGGCTCGGCATGGCTTCTTTGAAGAACTGGGTACACATGACCCTCTCGAGCAGACCGCTTGCCAGACCTTCCATACCTTACACTTAATGCATGAGGAGAGGTTTCACCCACCCCTTCTCGCCTTTATTTACTCCAAGCGAAGGTCGGGAGTGGGATCGTATCAGATGGTACCTAGAGATTGAGACGATCCTTTCGGCGACTGGACTCGGCACCTTTGGCCCCTTTCAGCACAGTTCCTTTCTTTCCCAAGTGACCACGGGCTGTGACCCCATGTTTATTCCCAAGGCGCTTTCGGCGTTTGTGAACGGAAGGAGTTAATTCTTGCTTCTTGAAATCGCAATGAGTGAAATGCTGAGACGGCTTAATCTGGCACCATGCGCCCCTCTGGATCTGACGGTTCTGAACTCTCCCGACAATGTTGTGGGCCCCAGGTCCTGGACGCTCTCATCATTTCGCACATTGGGGAATGAGGGAGTTGTTTCTTGCGTTTCGAAGTTGCGATGGGCGAAAAGGCGAGGAGCCTAATCACACGCGCCAGGTGTCTCTTGTGGATGAACGGCTGAGGCTACTTCGCAATACTGCGGGCCCGACTCTAGGCGCCTTCGGCACTTTCGGGGTTCGGGGTTCGGGGTTTCGAGATGTAGAACACCATGAAACTCTCGCCCCTCGAACTCGCGACTGCCGAAAAGCCGACGCGACTGGATCTTGCACCACGTGTCGTTTGGATGGGCAGCTACTATTCTTCCCTGCATACAATATGGACGCGATCTATTGTGTTAACTTCGGCGCAACTTCTCTATTCGCGATTTCCCACCAACCGTTGATCTGCTCACATGGATGGATCTGGATCGTTGACACTATAATTTTGCCCACTCGCTTGATTTTAAGTCCGAAAAGGACTTCTTCTGTGTGTTGTGCTCGGCGCTCATCGCTCTTGTGACTTGTAGACCTGATCGCTCTTGTGCTTCAGACGAGAAATGTTACTAACAATGAGGAAACCCTAATTTCTCAACTTCAAAAATTTGCAAATATGATATGGGGAAGATATGTGCCCTACTTAGGTGACCTTCTTAGTGAGTTCAGTAAGTGCTCAATGATATTGACAATGGGGTAAACTGAGGATCTTCCTTCCAGCAGTTAGAGTGTTGCGAAGGAAACCAACTATGAAACCATGTTGAAATTTTGGTATGCTCATTTAACCATAGACAATGTCACATCATTGTCACCCAACCATAGGAATTCACATATGCCACCCCCAAGCTCACTAACCTTTACTTAGAATAATTCAAGCAAGCCTACTCCAGAACCAACAAATAAACCCTAGCTGCTAACTACAACAACAACTCGGGAGAAGTAGAGTGCTCCTTCTCCAATGATAATGCACAAGAGAGAGAGTCTCCATATCCATAAAATAAGTGCCATACAGAACTGCAGTAGCTGCAGTTGCACTACTCTCTCAACCTTGTTCCATAATTAGCAAGAATATCACCAAGATTTTCACCAAGGGAATCACTAAGAGAATCACCAAGAGAATCACTTGATAGCGCTAGAGAGAGACCAAGACTAAGAGATGACCATACACCCTTATTCCTCCTTGCAACTGCAACTACAACTCTCCACAATACTTGTGCTCTGACTGGGTATCCAAATGAGCTAAAATTTCCCCTATTTATATTAATCTATCCAATGAATTTTTTGGCTGGGTCAACCTGACTTTCTGGTAATTAAATTTTATGTTTATCTTTTTTCTGTGGAGCCGACTTGTATTTATGGAAGATAATATTCTAATATTATTTATTCTGCTAGGTCAACTTGTCTTCTATGGTTTCCACACATCTGTTTAATGGTTCACTTGCTTCCAAAATATTCTATTCTAAGTCATAGGTTACACGTGGAGGTTAATACCTCCCACAACTACCAAAACATCAACACATGAAGCTGTAGAGTACCACACCAACAGGGAAATAAAGGACTCTAGTAGAGATTAGAAAAGCATTGTTGAAAGAATTCAAAAAACCAAAATCATAGTCACAGTACATTACAGAGTTGAAGAAGATAAAGCAAGTACAAACAAAGTCAGTTTGGGATTTCAATCAAAGGTTTAAGGATGTGATGGGTAGGTTGATATTCCAGATTCTTGATGAACAACACATGGAATGGTTTATTGCGGGACTCCTGCCACACATTCATGGACCATTGATACAACAAAAGGTTACATCACATCCCAAAGTGTTGGAGATAGAAATGAATTTGGAAGCATCTCTTGTATGAGATGGTGGGTGTGGTGCAAGTCCAAACACAATTAGTTTCATTGACTATTCAATTAGCAGAGCTTACAAGAGGGAAGGAGGAGCAGGAATAGATTTAGTGCACCAAGTGTAGGACTGAAGGTCACCATAAGGACGAGTGCCAAGCCTTTGTGTCGTATTTGGAAACTAGAGCATAGAATCCATTACTAGGAGGAGGGTACTAGGAAATATGTAAGAAATGGAGACATCACCTGCATGATTATCCATTATTGCAGAAGTACCAAAGCACACCAATAAATTTGTTCTGCATGTTTTGAAAATCAATAGGGCACGAAGAGAAGGATTTCCACACGTTTGATCTGATGAGAGAGCGCACTTCGGATATGTACTGAATCCAGGAAGAGAATGCTGGGACGAAAGGAGGAGGACCACAATATAACACTTAGAGGGGTTTTAACCAAGAAAATCATGGAGAGTTTGGCAGAGGATGAGGCAGAGGAAGAGGGAAAATAATATGCTACAAATGCAATCAACTGGGACACTTATCTTGTGATTGTCAAAATCCTTGTACAACTTGCACGTACTATTGAGCATTGGACCACGTGATAGAGGATTTTCCTCAACTACTTGTGAAGTGGCAGGTAAGAGGGAATCAAAACCAAAACCAAAACCAAAACCAAAACATCCAAAAGATATCAACAAAGATATGGGATGAAGGACCTAGAGTAAAAGTTGTCATGCACGGTGGGGATAGAACTGTGATTGATGTGACAACTGGAGGAAGGCAGGTTGAGCATTGGGTAAAGAAGGTAGCAGGGCCTGTGCCAATGTTCAATCCATAGTGGGAAAAAGAGACATACAAGCATGACATAAAGGAACTATTGAGAGCGGATTGGGGAGCATTGATGTCATCTATGCTTCCTGTGGTTGACATACCCCCATTCTACGATCGAACTATACCAAAAAGGTTGGTTGAGAAGGTAAGTACCTTAAGAGAATTCTTGAAAAGTTGTTTAGAATTGATGAAAGATGAAACTATAATGAATACATTATGTAGAATGATTGATCAGTGCACACAAGAAAAGGGATTTCCTATTGTGTAAAGGGTAGTAAATCAGGTGTGTACCAATGGAGAATTCAGACTAAGTGCATAGATTGGTGAGTATGATGTGGACAATGTCATATTAGACTTGGGTTCTAATATGAATGTGTTTCCCAAAAAAACATGGTAACTGATGGGGAAACCCAAGTTGGTTTGGTCTCTTGTTCATCTAAGACTTACAAACCAACATAAGATAGTACCAATTGGAGAATTGAGAAGGGTAAACATAGATGGGGTGTGCAGTATAGCATATTTCGAAGTTATCAAAATATTGGACGACAATCAGCCATATCTAGGACTAATGGGGTTATAATGGGCCTTTCGACAATCAGGTGATCATTAATCTAAAGAAGAGGGAGATGATCTTTGAAGTAGGAGATTTAAAAGTCACAACGCCATTGGATCTGACAGAAGGAAGAAGGTACATAGATCCAGTGAAAGGGAATGAAATTGATAACTTGTATAATATGACTGCATGAATGGATGAATTTGTTAACCCCACCACAAATGGTGCGCTAAGTTGGAGGAGAATTATCTCATGTGCGTTGGACTCAGAGGAAGGTTTTGAACATTGGAAGCATAAGATGTATGAAGTATCGAAGAGGAAATTTGTCTGCATTACTTGATCATTGCGTTGGATTGGAACATAGTCATGCGACCCACCCAAGTATGATGGGTTGACTAAGATAGAAACTTTTGTAAAAAAATTGGAGTTGCAGATATTTGAACAATAGAGACTGTTGGAATTAGATGTTGTTTTGAAGGCCACTCTATCTCAATGGTGAGATGCACACAAGGAAGGAATCAATGACTCATTGTAGTGTATAAGATTGATGAAAATTAGATTCAATACCAAAATGGAGTATATTACACAGGAGTATACATAGGAAGGTGATCCAACATAGCACATTGCACAATTCCGAAATACATGGGAATCACTGCCGAATGAGGAATGTATACATAGGTTCATACATACTCTGGATACAATTCCAAAGAATTGGTACTTGGAGCTAGAAACGCGTAGAGAAACAACAAATTGGGATGAGTTGATTCAAAGGTTCGAGGTAACATTTACTTTTGAGCACAAATCCTCATTACTAGATACAACTTGGAAAGCCATTCAAACTAAGATCTTTTTAGAATAAGGGACAATGGAGATAGTACATGTATGTGATGCACATAGAGCTTCCATGATCATTTATGAACTACTAGAGTGTTATAATGTCAATAAACAAGATCGGGATGAGGAAGATCCAAGAAAGATACAAGTATCTGAAACGGAGGGTGAACACGCAGTGGAAGGACTAGAACTAGAATTTTTTGTGTATGCACAACCATTGAAGACACGAAAGGTAAATATCGGTACAAAAGAGAACCCAAAATTTGTGCAAATAGGGGATTATTGGAATGATGAAATGGTGGAAAAGATTGCATATTTATTGCGTGAGTATTAGGATCTATTCCCAACCACATTCTCGGAGATGAAGGGGATAGCTAGGGAGTTAGGAGAAATGAAGATCCCTTTGAAACTAGGCACTAAGCCTGTGAGACAAAGACCATATAGGCTAAATCCGAAATACAAAGAAAATGCAAAGGTAAATATAGAACACATTCTAGAGGCAAAAATATTTGATCTAGTCGAAGAGTCGGAGTGGATAATTTTGATGGTAGTGCAGGATAAGAAAATAGGAGTTATCATGATCTGCGTCGACCTAAGAAAACTCAATGATGCATGTCTGCATGATCCATTTCTGACATCATTGACAAACGAAGTACTAGAGAATGTAGGGGGGCAGGAGGCCTATTCTTTCACAAACGGTTATCAAGTTATCATCATATTAAAATTGTGTAGGAAGACATGTATAAGACTACATTTTTTACATAGTGGGGAAGTTATCACTACACAATGATTCCCTTTGGATTGAAGAACACACCTACAGTTTTTTCCACAATAGTTGTTGCAGCTTTTAATGAATTTATTCATCAATTCCTTGAAGTTTACTTGGACGATTGGATTGTGTTTAGTCTACTAAAGGATCACATAGAAGTACTCAGGTTAATGTTGGACAAATGTAGATAGTGCTATATTTCGCTAAATTTGAAGGAATTCATTTTTTGCGCATCGTTTGGAATTTTGTTGGGTCATGTTGTATGTTAACAAGGCTTATTAGTGGATCATGGCAAGATCACAGTGATTCTCGACTTATAACCACCTACATCAACCATAAAGTTGAGAGAAACTCTAGGTCATACATGAAATTATAGGAAGTTCATTAATGGATATGTGCAAATTACAACACCCATGGAAAAGTTGTTGAAAAAAGAAGCAAGTTTCTAATGGAACAAAGATTGTCGGAAGGGGTTGGATACATTGAAGAAAAGATTAGTTACTGCATCGAATTTTATAT
Organism: Picea engelmannii; assembly: GCA_009831015.1. Taxonomy (NCBI): domain Eukaryota; kingdom Viridiplantae; phylum Streptophyta; class Pinopsida; order Pinales; family Pinaceae; genus Picea; species Picea engelmannii. The sequence continues at coordinate 717,872 of ML790800.1, read as the reverse complement.
TCCCATATTGGGGAAAGGAATTTCATTTTCATGTGGATGTGTCATCCATAACATTGGGCACAATATTATATCAACCAGGAGAAGGATACATAGACCACCCAATTTCCTTTTTGATCAAGAATCTGTCGACAATGGAAAAGAATTACACTACAACATAACATGAAGGCTTAGCCATGGTATATGCACTACAAAATTATCGCCACTATTTGTTGGGTTCGCATTTTAAGATGTATACAGACCATTAC
>ML790800.1:705968-717578 GCA_009831015.1 Picea engelmannii | reverse complement strand
AATGGTTACTATTGTTCCAAGAATTCAATTTTTAGGTTATCGTGAAACCAGGAAAGCTGAATGCAGGACCATATCACTTATTGTGCATACTATCAAGAGAAGATACATGAAATCTAGATGATAGTTTTTCGGATGCACAATTATTTTAAGTTAAAATGATAGATGACTACTTTATAGACATTGTACAGTTTCTAAGTACAGGTATGGCCCCATCTAACATGATGGTAGCACAAAAGAAGCAGCTAGTAGTGAAAGAAACAAACTACCAGCTAATTGCAGGAAGCTTATACAAGTTAGGAGTCGATGGCATATTAAGACGATGTGTGGTATAACATGAAAGGTCAATGATTCTTGTAGAAGCACAGAAAGGGATAACAGGAGGACACTATGTAGGTACATCTACTGCATAGAAAATTTTGTGCGAAGGGCTATGGTAGCCCACACTTCATAAGGATGTTAAAGAATATTGTCAAACATGTGATGTTTGTCAAAGGGTGGGAAAACCATCCAAAAGGGATGAGATGTCATTGAACCCACAAGTTATGCTACATGTTTTTGATAAGTGGGCAATATAATTTGTTGGACCAATCAATCCACCAACAAGAAGAACATGAGGTCAGTATATAATAACTGCGACAGAGTATTTGACTAGATGGGCCGAAGCAACACCAGTTACAGATTGCAGTGTAGAGACTGTTGTGCACTTTCTGTTTGAAAATGTAGTGACAATATTTGGATGTCTCCACATCTTGCTGAGAAATCAGGGGACACACTTCTTGAATAAGACCATTGCAGCAGTAACGGAGGAATTTCAAATCCATCATCAAAGAAGCACACCATGTCATCCTTAGGGAAATGGCACAGTGGAAGCTTTCAACAAAATTTTGGAGAATGCACTGACTAATATATGCAATGTAGAAAGAGATGATTCGGACTTAAGGGTTCTAGCAATATTATGGGCATATAGGACTACGAGAAAGAAGTTGATAGGGATGACACCATTTAGGTTGGTATATGGGAAAGAAGCAGCAATTCCAATGGAATTTATTGTACCTATCTTGTGGGTTGCAACGATTACTAATCTTTCATATTCTGGTGCAGTAGAGGAGAGATTGGCACAATTTTTATAGCTTGAGGAAGACATATCTGTCATATTCTTCCACCAACAAGTTCAGAAAGCATGAGAGAAAGCATGACATGATCAACATATCAAGCAAAAAAAATTCCAAGTAGGAGACTTAGTATTGTTATATGACAGTAAGTTTATGCAACACCTAGGGAAGTTTAGGATGCATTGGTTGGGTCCCTATGTGATTAAGTATATGACAAATACAGGTGTTGCGCAATCGGAAACACTGAATGGAGAAGTTTTGGGAGGATTGGTGAATGGAAGTCAGCTAAAACTATATAAAGAGGGCCGACAATCTATGCCATAATGAGGGATGTGCAAGAATATATGTACCATAGTAACTGTAATATAGTAGGGAAGCAGAATACGAAAAAACATACAAAAAGTAGAAAACCGAGAACAAATAAAAAGTGAAAAAATAGAAAGAAAAAAAAGGTAGTTAGACAAAGGGGAAATAAAGCAATAAGTCCAGTGCAGGAAAAAGGAACGACACCAAAACAATGAAACGCACACAAAGGTCATGTGTGGAGCAGGATAGTTAAGATCGTTAAAGGGAATTAAAGTACGGAAAAATATAAAAAAAGTAGTAATAACGGGTGACCCGTAGTCATAAATGGAAGGCACCGTCGAGGATTGTGACAGAATTACAGATCCAATGGAAAATTCAATGATGGATTTGGAATTAATTTCACAGTAAGGAAACTATTGACTACAGAGTCTAACCAGATTAGACATTTCTTTGGGCGCAAAGGAAACTACATAGCGATCAAGGAGCTATAAGAACGCATAAGGGTCGACACAGAAAGGTTATTTGCAATGGATAAAGAGGCATGTGAGAATAGAGCAGATAAGACCAAACCAGAGCCGAACAAGAACCAATGCAGAGTAGTAAAGTGATCACCCACAGAGAAGAATGGCACCAACCATAGTTGGAGCACCAGGTGTCGCAACCTGCAAGCAAACAAAATGACCATCAACTACACCCATGTTCATGGAAACACCTCGTCGTAGATTATTTTAGGGGCTAAATTTCATAAATGCGCTAATTCTTCATGGTTTTCTCCAAAAAAATATTCGTCAATTTCCAATTTTTCTAAAATCGATTCGCCCAAATTCCATATAATAGAATTATTTTACCTTAAAAATCGCCAAAATTTTATAGAGACTATATAAAATCCTTAGAAATTTGAATATTTTTACAAAAATATCGCCAAACATTTTACATTTTGCATATTAAGGAATAATAATATTAGCCCATGTTTCTACATTTTAATATAAATTTGCATCCTTAAAATTATCCATGCACCTCGAGCTTTGGCCTCGTCGTCGAGCTTTCACAGGGACTATCTACCACCAAAGAAGGACACCACCCCACAAGTCAGAGTACCCGCAGATGGAAAGTATTTGTTGGTGACATCAAAGACACCACCTGGTGTCATGGTCGAAGGGGACATGTTATGGAAGGTCATTGCATTGAAGTTTGCAGACCACAAGATCATAGATGCGAAGAAGTTTCCCAAGATGGCATGGGAGAAATACTTGTGAACCAAAAGCATACCAGGGACAGGGAAAATACTTATTGAGTCGTAGGAATGGGAAACATGACTAAAAATATCATGAATCCTAAATCTGTTAGATATACCAAATTTTGGTAGAAACCAAGAAGTAAACGCATGTGTCAAAATGTTGTTGAGTTGCGTCCACGAAGGGACTCTATAGTTGAATCCACCAGTGTCCATTGACACACAATTTATTACACGGATAACAAGGTTGCCAAAAGTGGGGGAGGATCTGAAAACATTATTTGTAAATAAGTCAAGGGACAAGGCACTATCGAAAGTCATGAAGGACAAATTTAGTACATTCAGAGGGCCACAAGGATTAGACGTCGTGAACATAAGCGATGATGCTGTGTGATTTGTGATGCAAGTGTTGGATTGCAAACTACTAAGGAAATGTTGCAAGGATGAAGTGCCAGTCGTAGTAATCGCGGCTGCAAAAAAATGCACGGAGGGGGTCCAAATGAATTTGGCCACATTCTTGGTGATTAGTTTTTGATAGACTGCATAGAATCCCAGGAGAAAGCCATGTAGTTTCATTATTCCTAGATTCTAATTTTGATTGCACTAGTTGGATGGAAGGATCCTAATGATTACCAATGTATGAGAACTGTCAATGTTTCATGGAAACTTGCACAAGAGATCTAGCTAAAGAATACACAAACAAAGCTTATCAAGAAAAGGAAGAGAGATACACAATGAAGAATGAGAATCAATGCATATTATGATCTAATCAATGAGTGAGTGATATTCACTCATATAGCCAGTGACATCCTATAATTAGGAATGCATGCATAATAGTGATGGTCTAAGATTAGAAAGTCTAAAATAGAACTAGTCGGTTAACTCCCATTGAACTAGTGTTACTCCCACTGAACTAGTGTGTCGAAAATAGAAATTTCTCCAACACCCCCCCTGAACATCACTATGGAGTAAAAAAATGAGTCCTGGCTACTAGGCCATATTAGGTACTCATGTACAATGCAACTAATGAACATTGAATAAAGTGAGGAAAGAGGGAAAACCACGTGGGAACAAAACCCCCCCTCAAAAGATAATGTATCAAAAGAAGAAAATGACAACTGCTAGGCAATTGTGTTCTTCACTGCAAGATGATCCCACAAAGTCTGAAACTTCTACTCATTGAAATTCTTCATGAATATGTAGAAATATTTATGGATATGATGAATTCCTTTGGCAACCTGTCGAGCCTTGTACCTCTTGATCCTATGGACCCATCTGCACCTGAAAATATTCCTTTCTGGTGGAAGTGGAACCAAATTCCAAGTCTGATTTTGTAGGAGTGATTCATACTCCTTCTGCATGGATGCTTGCCATAATGGATTTCCCACAACCTTATTGTAGGTCTGTGGATCAGTAGATTGAACCATATAACAATGCATGGGCATCGCAGGTTCTGAAGCTGGAAATACATGAGAAGGATCCTCATGCTGAGATCGAGTCCTCCTCGAATCCAATGGATTCCCTAAAAAGTTGCATGCTTCCTGAAGTGTGGTTTGTTCCTTCTTGGGCATCTGTTGAAGCTTCAACGTTGGCTTATTATCTGGTTCTACTACCTGCTTATTTTCATGTACAAAATCTGAGTGTATGGAATCATCTCTGATGTCTGAAACTGATGGAAGCATAAGAGTATATGCATGTTGCATTGGAGGTGCATGCAAAGTACTCTCCTTATGTGTAAGTAGAATAGAGGAGTCATCGTCGAAAAACTTAGTGAATTTATACAACCTTGACTTGTGATCCACCTAACCAATTGCAATGATGGAATTGTCATGCATGTCAATTACTGAAACTGAATCTGATATAAATTCAACCTTTTTACCTTTCTGGGTGATCTGATAAACTGAGATCATATTCATAGAAAGCTTTGGAACATATAAAACATTCTCAAAACTTCCATTGTGGAGTTCCACTCTCCCTTCCCCTGCTACTACTACTCGAGTATCATACCTCATGAGAATAGGGGGTCTTGAGCATGGACTCAAAGAAGATAAAACTTCCTCTTTCGCTGCCATATGATGGGATGCACCAGAATCTATAATCCATGAATCAAGTGAGGAATTAATTGCAACCAGAGCATGATGATTACATTTCTTAGGAGCATGATCTTCTTCCTTCTGCTTCTTGACTCCCTCTGGAATGAAGTTTCCAAGGTTGTTTTGTTGAAGTGTCCGTGCCATAAGATCGATATTTTTCTTCATGCATGTGGATTCTTCATGATTTGGTTTATTGTAGTAAGTGCACTGCTTTCCCTTCTTCTTCTTCTTGGAATCTAAAGAGTCTTTGGAACTTTAAGAATCATTAAAGGGTTTGGAATATCCCTCCTTCTCATTCTGTTTGGATGACCCTTTTCCATCATGCATGGTGAGTGCATGTGCTTTGGGATCATTCATGAGGCCTATCTGTATGAGTTTTGTCTACTCTTGTGTAAGAGACTCAATGAACTGAGCCAACATAGGCATTTTCCAATTTGTTCCAAAAAAACATCTGCCGGAATGGAAATTGGAGACATATACAGCGTATTCTGGTCCTAGGTTGGCCAAGATTGTTAGAATAAGTTGTTTCTCTTGTGTAGACTTGTCCATACCACATTCACCCAAGCTCAAAATCAAAGATTTAAATTTAGTAAATAAATCTTGTATATTATTAAAACTTTTAGGGTCTAAGGTATTCAACTCTACCTCAAGCATATGACCTCGCATATCATCTTGCTTTCCAAAGAGTCCTTCCAAGGTGGTCCAGATCTCATTTGGAGTCTTGCATGCAACAACATGAAACCATAAATCAGTGGAGATTAACTCAAGAAGTAGTCTTGTGGCCTCATCCTTACAGTTCACCCATCTCATCTTCGCAATCGTTGATGTAGGTTTTGTTTCTGTCGCCATCGTCAAATTATACAGTCCTTTCCTTCTGAGTTGGAATTCTGCCTTAGGCTTCCAATCAAAATAATTGTATGGTGTGAGGATTACCACCAAGTTTGACTATATAATAGTTGTCCTATCCATCTCTCCCACTGTTTTTAAGAACCCCTAAAAATTTACTCTCAATCTGCAAGTGAAAATTTAAGAAATCACGGTAGAAAGGGCACTTTAAGTGAAAATTCATATCAGTTTCAAGAGATGATCTTCCTACTTACTTTCTAAGCAAACGGTGAGGAATCTCGCCAAATGGTTGAAAAATCACTTGTAGAATGGGTTGATATACTTTCCACACGAGCCGTTTCCTCAAAAACTTAATATTTTGGGAGCAATCACTGTAGAAAGGTACGACTACAGATTCGTATCAGTTTCAAGAGGTTATCTTACGACTTACTTTTTGAGCAAACAGTGAGGAATCTCGCTAACCGGTTGAAAACCCACTTGCAGAATGGGTCAATTTACTTCTCATGCGAGTCGTTTCCTCAAAAACTTAATATTTTGGGAGCAATCATTGTAGAAAGGTACAACCATGGATTCGTATCAGTTTCAGGAGGCCATATTTCGGCTTATTTTCTTAGCAAACGGTGAGGAATCTCGACAAACGGTAGAAAACCCACTTGCAGAATGGGTCGATTTACTTCCCTCGTGGGTTGTTTCCTTAAACAATTAAAACTTTTGAAGAAATAACTGTTGAAAGGTACGACCACGGATTTAGCTCGCCGAAACTCCAATTTTCCATATTCTTTGGCTTGTCTGGCTTGCTCCAAGTAGCTTAGCTCTGATACCATGTCAGTGTTTCATTGAAACCTACACAGGAGATCTAGCTAAAGCATACACAAACAAAGCTTATCAAGAAAAGGAAGAGAGATACACTATGAAGAATGAGAATCAATGCATATTATGATCTAATCAATAAGTGAGTGATCTTCACTCATATAGGCAATGACATCCTATAATTAGGAATGGATGCATAATAGTGATGGTCTAAGATTAGAAAGTCTAAAATAGAACTAGTCAGTTAACTCCCATTGAACTAGTGTGTCGAAAACAGAAATCTCTCCAACAAGAACAATTAGCAAAGGTAATGCAATTGTGTTGTATGAAAAGCTATGGCATACAAAAAACAAGAGAAGACAGATAGATAACAATGTGACATTCTATGTCTCTTGAAAGCATTAGAGGTAACATAATGCACATAATGTGCATCACAACCCAGATGGTCGAGACTTACTTGGATATTATGCATTTTAAAGAAGGGATGCATCACATGTACATCCAAGCCAAGAAAGACCCTGTGCACCAATGGTTACCAACAAGCTACAAGCTTAAAACTGATGATGTGTGCTTGATTGCAAATGACTGGGAAGAAGACTGGAAAGTTCTAGGGGAACAAATGGAGCACACTGATGGGGAATAAGAACAAGATGATGATGAAGGACTAAATGACCAAGGAAAAGGTACAGGGAACACACTAGAGACAATACCATCAATAGAGCCCAGGCAACAGGCAATGCCCAAGGTAGGAGATAAACAAAAAGATAATGGGAAAGGACCTGCATGAGCTGCACGTAAAAAGGTGAAAGCACAAAAGGAACTAGTTGACTACACCTTGACCGACAATGACATTGACAGAATTGGATACCAGGTATGGGATGCCACATAAGAGGTAGTTCAACATATGTCACAACTACAGGAAGAAATCAGTAAGAATATACAAGAGACGCTTATTGATTTACAATAGCAGATGGAAACAGTAAGCCTTGCGATAGGAAGAAGATCCAATGAAGGACAACTAACAAGAGTGATGGGGGAAGTAGAAGCTACGATGTCTTACTTCTCATAAATGGCTACAAGGAACATAGTGATAGAGATCTCAATAGTTGCAATCGGGTTCCCCACACCCGAGATGCATGAAAAATCACAAGGACTAAGTCACCTGGACTTATTCATTTCACATATGCCCACAATGGTGCTACAAGGATTGTAAAGGGGTATCACGTAGGAATTACTATTGTGCACAGATTCCACTTCTAACGAGTTGATAAAAGTTGCGGTGGAGAAGACAAAACTATAGAAGGAACATACGACTGATCTACAGGAGAGAAGCATAGTTGAAGAAAAATTTGACAGAGCGTTGAAGGAGAACAATGAAGCCGAGGAAAAGGTAGAGAAAGATGTCAAAGAATAGGATGAGACCAAGAAAATGGCACAGTGGATACAAACGTCTGTGCAAAAATTGTATAAAGAGATCCCCGAAGTACCAATAGTAGTAGAGGCCACCATGGAAGAGCATGTCTCGAGAATCAACGAAGTCATCAAAGGATTCCGCACAAGAATTGAGAACTTGCAATCATGGAGTACTCTATGAACACCACTAGAAGAAAGAGCGGAAAGATAGAGAGTTGCAATGACCACAGTGGAAAATATAAAGAAGCTAGATGAGGAATGTGCAAAGCTCTATGAGGAAAGTGCGCAGATCTGGACCAACCTAATGGATGGTCTAGAAATGAAGGTCATGGAAGTAAGGTTACGGGATGTGCAAGAAAAAACACAGAAGGCTTCAGAGAGCATAAACAATCTCCCACCGGTTAAACGAATGAAGGCTATTTTGGCACAATGGCAGTCATACGAGGAAATAGAGAAGATATAGGACCAATAGAAGATCCTCCAACAATTATTAGGACCGTTGCAAGAAAAAGCACTAAGAGTGATAGGATAACTGGTAGTTGCGCAAGAAAAAGAGAAGCAAGCAGTGCATGACACGGAAGAGAAACTCACGACCCTGAATGCGCATGTCATAGAGTAAATTTTGGGAACAAAGAATAAGTAATCAAGGAAGTTGCGACCACAAAGGACACCTCCCAGAAGTTCATAGAGGCATGAAGGAGTGTGCATTAGGCCTGAGTGGCTCGGGATGAGCCAGAAGTGAGTGTCGGGGGCCTGTTGGATAAGAAATTTGGATACATTCTTCCGGGAAATCATGAGTATGGAGGATATGCCCATTAGTAGAAGAAAGAAGACAAGGTAGGAGTAGAGTTTGAAATAAAGGCACATTCAAGAGTGAAGTGTGCAGTAAGAGAAGACTTAGAGGAGAATAAAGCGTTAAAATAAAGAAGAGAATAAAGCAAGGGAAGAAAGTGTGTGAAAAGGAAGAACAACAGTTTAGCATGCAAAAGTAGAGAGACGCACAAAGGCAGGAAGAACATCAGTTCGACATGAAAAAGTTGTATGCAGGTTCAAAAGCAGGAAAACACATCTAAACAATAAGTCAACCTGAGTTGTAATTGAGTCATGATGAGTTTTCTTAGGGTTTTAAGCCCTAATATCATGTATAAATATGTAATGGGTTGGGAATATTGGGGGTTTTTAGTTCGAGAGTGTGTTATGAATTATATTCTTCATTTTGGAGTCTGTACGGGTTTTTGGGTTGTTGTTGTTAACTAGTCGATGATTTCTAGAGAACGAGTCTATATGTAAGGATTCAGGGGAAGCTGTAGAGAGAAAGGATAGCACTGCAGAATGGTTAGGCGGGATGGGAACGACCTAGATGATCTATTGTAGTGCAATGCGCAAGGTTGGAAGAATTACAGAATGAATAATAAAGAACCCAGTTGTTGTGGGTGTATCCCAAAGTTGGGTGAACCACGTTAACTTCTATGTCTCTACATGTGTGTGTTTGGTGATTGATTAGGAATATTATGTTATGCATGTTAGAATATATTTGTTCAAAATATGGTTGTTGTGTAGTAGTTATGGATTCCATAAAGGTTTACTTTGCAACTTAGGTCATGATGACACAACATAAGATAATTTACTAAGTGAACTAAGGATAACATACACAAAATAATGTGCATAGAGTAAATAAGTAATAAGGAACATGTCAATGGACTCACATCCCCTCACACCTGCAGAAACTTGGTTCCTACAGTCCCACTAGATACCTCGGGTGAGACTTCACCTGTGCGCAGGTGATGCCGAAAGGGCTGGTATCTGAAGGGTTTTGTTGGTTAGATATCTTGAACCTAGGGTCTTACAACCACACACCAACAAAAGGAAAAGAATATATGGCCCATAAATAAGACAACTTTAAAGAGTATTTCTATTGAAATCAAAAATAGAATATGATAAGTTAATTTCAAATATCTTATACTCAAGAGCTCATATGTAACATCTAGTTCCAGTGAGCACAATTCATACATTGACTCATTCTTTGAGAAAACTTGCGAGCAAGTGATCTAGTTAAAAACATGGTACATTATGATTACCAATTTCGGTTTATGCATTCATGCTATGATTTAGAATTTAAATTGATATTTTATTGATATTGATATATATAGCTTTGACAAGTATTATGATGAGGTTTCCTAAGTGTGTTGATGGCATCAACATACTTCCTTGGACTCCGGATTGAGTTAGCGAGTGGACTTTTATTTTGGTTTTGAGTACTTGATTTATACGCATGTGTTATATGATGATTTGAGTATGGATTTCATATATATATATATATATATATAGCGAATGTACAATCTATTGGTCAGGTCACATAGTCTTATTGATTCTAGTATTAATCAGATGGATATGCTAGTTGTGCAACAAATCTCTAAAGTAGGATATAAATTTTTCTGGGTATCAAAATTTTGAACCAGCTAAGTCAACTTGACAAAATTTGCTAGTGGTCAAATCACCTCGGATACAGTGACTAAGCAACAAATCATCCTATAGTCGTGAAAAATACATTGTTTTGTTAAACTGTAGTGTAAGAGAGAACGCCATGTTTTGCAGCAGTCCCTTCATCGTGACCTTGCCACGTACTTGAATTCAGTTTCACACAGAGTCAATGTCGATAGTTAAATTTGTGGAGCTCATATTTAGACACCCAAGTTGAAGACAAAGTAACCTTAGCTTATACTTCAGTGACACAACTATTGGATCTTTATCAACACTCTTTCTGGAGGTAGTCTCGCCTCAGAAAGTTTTGACATTTGTAATTTCTAAGAGGATACCTGACAATTTTTGTTTTGGCGTAGAACTCTCTCTGATTACTACATGTCCGGAGTTCTCCTAACTTGACGTAAGTTACTTTCTGGCCATTACGAGTTCCTTTCTTTAATCGCATATTGATAGTTTGAGATAGTAGAATTGCTTAAAAACTCCTAATAACATAATCAATGTTAAAATTCATTACAACTTGATTGTAATTAGGTTTTTAAATATGGAATTATATATACACATTGGAGCATTATACACATTTAATGAAGAAGATTTCTACTGACACCTAAATCGAACCTGCGAAATTTGGATTGGAGTTGTCGACTTATGGAAACGTAATTTAATGTTTAGTTAAAACCCTATCGAGGTCATTAATTTCAATTCAAGGTTCTTTAGCACATGCGTCAAAGTTTAAAAAGGGCTCCAGATGGTGCATATACAATTACAGTTGTAGCAATAGTTAAGTTGGGCGGATTCTGAACCTTCAGTGGAAGGGTTGGTGGAAATGGAGTTAGATTTTTTTTAGTGGACAACTGAAGGAAAGCGGTATGCTCGAGCAGTGCATACGCTTTGATAATAATGTTGGTACAGTGCTTTCTTTTTTAACCTGGTATCACAATGATGAACAAAAATTTATGATTCATCAAGATCTTGGTGTTGACATGCTCCTAAACTAAGTCTGAGTTTTTGGTAGACCTAATTTGACAGGAAAGCATATTCATTTACGATCAATAAGTCTGATTTTAGGACTATGAAATCGGTGCATTTTGAAGCTATGAAGTTTTCAAAAAAAAAAGGGGGGCGCTGGTGCTTTATCTTATGATTCAATCCTAGATGGACACAGTGGCACTCTTCCAAGGAAGCTTGTAAAAATATTCTCAGCCTCAGGATTTAAGCAGGCCTGATTAAGATCTTAAAATTGAAGCATCCTTCCTTAATGGTAATAATTATATATGTACAACATATATATATATATATATATATATATATATAT
>ML790800.1:684860-696263 GCA_009831015.1 Picea engelmannii | reverse complement strand
TCCTCTACATAAATCCTCAAAATTACAACACACTGTGCAATGCTCTTTCCTTCAAAACTCATACATATGATAGACACAGAAGTATATTCAAAAGTGAGATTGATACTAAGGACTCAATGAATCTCTTCTCGGACATCTAGCTAGCTATCCCCATTTCTTATATCATTGATTCCTTTTATAGCTTTTTCTACTCAAGAGCATTGTCTCTTTCTACTCTGCTCAACTCGCTTGACTGACAAAAATTCCTTGCATGATTTTGGCACCTACCTGCATTCCACGTAGCCTTGAGGAATCAGGGAAATATTAACTTCCCTACCAGCTCATCTTTTTTCAACTCCATGATCCCTTGGACCACTGACTATAATCCTTTGAGGGGATTTCTCAATCATTCTTTTCTTGATTCCGATGTGTGTCTTCTTGATATCTGGTGTGCATCAAAACTCGGACCGACGCGCATTCAATAATATTTTAGGCCTATTGCGGACTGTCAAAACTCAGTCTAGTGCACACCCTTTATTGCTCCTCATGCATTACCTTAAGTGCTTGCAAAAATTTGGAATGAGCGCACTGAACTTTGTTTGTGCACACGTGAAAAAATGAACCCAAAACTTTGGGTGCCAATAGGCCCCCACCACTATTTCTTAGCTCGTCCTCAATCCAATTGTTGCATGTTCTCAAGGAGAACGTTTTGAGTAATAGAAAATCATAATTTTGCAAAACAATTGATCTTATGGTTAGGCCTTAGTAAGAGAAAATTGTTGTTGGAGGTTATAGGTGCAATCGGACCCATGTTCTAGACTGATTGAAGCAGGCCCCATGGTGAAATATGGAGTTGAAGTGCATGCAGTCAAATGCTCAACCTGAAACCTTTGTTGGTTCCTATGGAGCTGAATGAAGGATTTTTTTACAACACCCCATCAAACACCGACCAATGAAGAGAATTCATGTTCCATTAAGAGAGAGCATCATTCTTTGCTTCTCTTTTTGTCCAAGTAGGACCAGGCCAAGTAGAGAGCCTAGACTGTTCTTTTTTTGGAGGGTTGAGGTTCCATGGCAATATGTGAGAGTAGGGATAGTAACAACAAGGTTGGATAGATGGGTGTGTCTCAGGCTCACTTCTTCTGGAGGAGGTTCCATGATGATAGATGAGATAAAGTATGTTGGTGAGTTCTTAAGGTCCCTTCCTATCACCAAAGGGGATGATGCATGGCGGTTGTTCACTCATATGTGGGATGAGAGAGCTATTGAAAAACCATGATTTCAAAACATAGTTTAGGGAACTATGGGGTACTTAGCTGATATTTGTTGGGAAAGAAGAGGGAAGGACCTCTACTGAGAAGTTGGCGACAGACTGGAAATCTGCGTGAAAACTAAAATGTAGGATCTTGAGTTGCTCAACTAAACTATAAATAGTGGAACATGGACAATCTTCTCAACCATGACATGACATGAGAGTAGGGAAAATTATAGAACTGTAAGATAATTAGGGGGAATACGGACGGGACAATGAATGAAATCATGGATAGAGGTGTAGGGAATGGGGCATGAGAATTAATCCAATGAGATCACCAGGGGGGGAATTCATATGTATATCGGGGACAATGTGGGGTAAATTATGAGGGAGAGACATAAATTGTGATGGAGGGGATGGCTTGGAGAACAAGAAAAAAGTGGCGGAAAAAGAGCACTCATGGGGATATCAATATCCCAGATTTGTCGTATTGATGATGCTTGTTGGAGAATGTGGTGGTATAACTGATTGTGTATATTCCATTGGATGTAGCTTGGGTGGTTGGGAGGAATGATTGTTACCCTCCCCACCCAGGTTCAATTCCCTGTAAGTGACATGCTATGCCCTTAAATGGGTTTATTCTGAAAAATATCTACCTCCCTATATTCCCTTGCGGATTTTGAGGAGTTAACGTGGAGTGGTGAGCACCCCTGGTGCCGTGAACCACATTAAAGAAAAAAAAAAAAAAACTGATTGTGTACTTGTGGAATGTGATAAACTACCAAATGGGATGAAGTTTCCCTTTCAATGAACGGAATTTCCAAGAAACTCCTCCAAAGGTTGTGTGAATTTTAAGACAAAATCCATAACTTGTATCGATGTCGAAGGATCAACCCGAATTGGAAATCAGAAATTTCTACACAAACTGTCAATCTATGGAGTCCATCTATGTGGATGATGTGAACATTGAGTTATCCAAAAAGTAAATTATTTCGACTAGAAGATATTCTATTTTCTATAGAACCTAGACTAAACATGTTCTACTCATATACAAAACTCGGACTGGGAGATAAATGATGGGTGACCCCTATGGGCCATAGTACACCTTCAACTTGTTGCCATTAATGAGTTCCTTAAATTTTTTTCCTTGCAACGTTTCCATCTTGGATACAGCTACTTCACTTATGTAGACTATCCAGAAAGGACCCAACTAGCACATGCGTAGCTTGCCAAGCTAGTGTAAATGTTTGTTGTAATATAATAATACTAACGAGCCAAGCTGGAGAATTTTTTGGTAGATGTTACAGTTGTGCCCTGCCTTCTTCCATTCCTTTTTGACCACTTGACTTAAATTGGCCATCATTCGGTCTTCCTCTAGGCTCTCCATTATCTCATCTAATCTATGTTGAAGGGACTGTTCATTAGTAATATGGGTTGTGAAGGCTACCTGAAGGCTAGGAACAACAAATTATAGCGGCATGACCCCTTATTTTCCATACACCAATCTGAATGGTGTGTACTTTGTCAGAATTTTGCATGTAGTTCAATAAGCCAATAATACTACTGGGTTGCATTGATCCCAGTGATCAAATTGCACATTACAAACTTTGGTTAAAGCATGCTCGAAAATTTTATTAAAATCTTCAACCGTACCATTGGCTTGAGGGTGATATGGGGTGATATTTTAGTGGTGGAGCATGAACTCCTGAGTGAGTTGTTGAGTAGTCTCATTCAAAAAATGTGACCCCTAGTCACTCATCATCACCCTTGGACATATGAATCTAGTGATGACATTCTCAAAAATGAAGCACGCCATGTTTTTTGCTATACAATCTTTGATTGGCGATGATTTGGCCCATATAGTGAGCTATTCAGTTGTTGTAATAATATAGCGCGCTTCGGTGCAACGTGCAGGAGGTGTGATGGGCCCAAAAAAATTGATTTCCCATTTATAGAAGGGCTCTAGTGCAATCACATGAAATAAAGGAAGCTCATCCCATCAACGGGGCTTTCCCACACGTTAACATACGTCGCAATGCTTGTAGCAATATTTAGTATTTGCAAAGAGAGAGGGCCACCAAAGTCCTGCATGCAGAACCTTGCATGTGGTCAATTTACTACAATTATGGCTGCCATAAATACTTTCATAAGCCTTGTATAGGATGGAGTCTCATTCTGATCCAAGTGGATATCGGTGGCCACCCACCTTTTCCGACTAGCTCAAAACAGTTTTCTAGAAATTTTGGCAATTTACTATTTTTAGCAGTTTTTAACTTCCGGGTCCATTTTGAGGGCCCAAATGAAGATTTTTTGAGATCAAGGTTCTCAATGATAGCCAAAGGCATGATTGAGCCCCAAAAATGAATCTCCTTGATGATACCTTTCCAACGAGCTATCATACGCCTAAAATGGAGATCGTATGCAAAAGTTACGACCCCGGGAAGTTGATGCACCAACTTACCCAAACGGGGCCCACATGACTTTTGGCGCTTCATCTCCTAGGGTTAGGTTTTTTTATGTCTAGGGTTTTGGGCATTCTGGTTTATTGTAAAAAAGGACTTCAGAGCCTCATTGTAATCATCTTCTTGCGAATACAAGTAACCGACACATCTCTTCTCAGAGATAAGCTGCCACCATTCTAGCGAGTCTTTCACTCTGTATTTTTACAGTCTCTGTACATTTCTTTCATTAATAGAAATCATGTATTACTGTATCTCTGTGTTTATGGTTGCATCTCTGATATATTTTTGTTATATTATTGAATATCTGCGATATCTATGTGCATTTATTTATTATATCTCTGATCTCATTTCGTGCCGAAAATAATCCAGATCAATGGTATCAGAGCAGGTTGCTCTTGATCATTTTTTCAGTGCATGTCCCCAACGAGGTCCGAGTATAGAAAGTTGGGTCTCGAGCTTGTCTCTCTTGAATACAATTCCTCTCACACACCCAAGAAACCCTCAATGGCGGAAGAAAAAAAAAGTGAAGGAGCAGACGATCCTATCAATCTATTGCTTGAGTAAGATCTCACGCGATAGAGGGACGAAATGATGGAAAAATTTTCCCACATCCTTCAATGCCTACCGATAGAAACAGGCGCATCTTCATCAAGCAACCACTTTGGAGGCACCTCCCCTTTCAAGGTACAAGTTAATTTTGATATTCTTGTATTTGAATAACAGATAGATGCAAAAGCCCTAGACAAATGGTTAAATCTCCTAGAAGGTTATTTCTCTGTTCACAAATTTTCCGACAAAGAAAATACCACCTTCGCACTCCTTAAAGCTCTCCCCCATGTCAAACATTGGTGGGAAACATATTGGGAGAAGAGTTCCACAGAGGAGTCTGAAATATATGGGGTCGATCCCACTTGGGATTTTTTTGTGGATGTGGTAAAGGAACAGTATTACCCTGTTGGAAACTATGAGGACCAGTACATGAGATGGACCACACTGCGGCAAGAGAGGGACCAAGCAGTTATGGAGTTCACCAATACCTTCCATACCTTGCACACCAAGCTGGGTATCAAAGACTCTGAGCAACATTTAGTTTTGAAATACAATGGGGCTCTACACAGATACATCCAGACTGAAATGGATTTTCTAGACATCTCATCACTCGATGTTGCTTATCGATATGCTGTTAAAATTGAGCAGAAATTTAAGCACCAGAACAAATGGGAATTCGGGTCTGCAAATCTGCAAAAACCAAAGTATGACAAAGACGACCCTAACAAACAGTTTCCTGAAAACCAATCCAAGACACAGGAAAAGAAGGGTCACGGGAAGACAAAGAAGGACACCGAAAAATGGTGTGATTTCCACAAAAGCCCCTGGCACAACACCGATGAATGTCGCTCAAAACAATCATTGGTGGCTGAGATCAAATACAAGGAGTCGAACCCTGATTCAGAATCTGATTCTGAAAATACTGGTAAAGGACAGATCATTGACGCAAATCCCACTGCTATTGTCGCGACCGCAACAATTCAACCAGAAGAACCAACAAATCCTGAAGAGGGGGAGCGCCTTTTTCATTCACAGATGTGGCTGAAGGGGACCCCACTGCATTTTATTGTTGATAGCGGAAGCCAGAAGAACCTCATCTTAGCAGAGGTCATCAAACAGTTGGGATTGTCGACAACACCACACCCGCAGCCATACAACATCGGGTGGCTTCGCCAAGGACAAGATCTCTGTGTCAGCCAACAATGTCGATTGTCATACAGCATCCAACCCTTCAAGGATGAGGTATTATGTGATGTTGCCCCACTAGATGTCTATGATTTTCTCTTAGGGAAACCACTTATGTGGAGATGCCATGTTGTTTATAAGTCTCGACCCCATAGTGTCATTGTTACTTTGGGGGGTCATCTCTACAGAATACCAGAGGTAGTTTTGACTATTGTTCCACCTAAAAAGTGTCGCAAGGTAGTATCTCATTCTTCAAAATTCAGTTTCTTCATAATCTGTTCAAAACAGGATCATAGTATCCACCTTTCCAACGAGCTATCATACGCCTAAAATGGAGATCATATGCAAAAGTTATGACCCCGGGAAGTTGATGCACCAACTCACCCAAACGGGGCCCACGTGACTTCTGGTGCTTCATCTCCTAGGGTTAGGTTTTTGGATGTCTAGGGTTTTTGGCATTCTAGTTTATTGTAAAAAAGGCCTTCAGAGCCTCATTGTAATCATCTTCTTACGAATTCGAGTAGACGTCACATCTCTTCTCAGAGATAAGCTGCCACCATTCTAGCGAGTCTTTCACTCTCTATTTTTACAGTCTCTATACGTTTCTTTCATTAATAGAAATCGTGTATTACTGTATCTTTGTGTTTATGGTTGCATCTCTAATATATTTTTGTTATATTATTGAATATCTGCGATATCTCTATGCATTTCTTCATTATATCTCCGATCCCATTTCATGCCGAAAATAATCAGGATCAGTGGTATCAGAGCAGGCTGCTCTTGATCATTTTTTAGATGCATGTCCCTGACAAGATCCGAGTATAGCAAGCTGGGTCTCGAGCTTGTCTCTCTTGAAGACAATCTCTCTCACACACCCAAGAAACCCTCAATGGCGGAAGAAAAGAAAAACGAAGGAGCAGACGATCCTATCAATCTGTTGCTTGAGCAAGCTCTCACGTGGCAGAGGGACGAAATGATGGAGAATTTTTCCCACATCCTTCAACGTCTGCCGATACCAATAGGCGCATCTTCATCAAGTGGCCACTTTGGAGGCACCTCGCCTTTCAAAGCACAAGTTAATTTTGATATTTCTATATTTGAAGGACTGATAGATGTTGAAGCCCTAGACAAGTGGTTAAATATGCTAGAAGGATATTTCTCTGTTCACAAATTTTTCGACAAAGAAAATATCACATTCGCACTCCTTCAAGCTCTCCCCCATGTCAAACATTGGTGGGAAACTTATTGGGAGCAGAGTTCCACAAAGGAGTCTAAAATATATGGGGTCGATCCCACTTGGGATTTTTTTTTGGATGCAGTAAAGGAACAGTATTACCCTGTTGGAAACTATGAGGACCAGTACATGAGAAGGACCACACTGTGGCAAGAGAGGGGCCAAGCAATTCTGGAGTTCACCAATACCTTCCATACCTTGTGCACCAAGCTGGGTATTAAAGACTCTAAGCGACATTTGGTTCTGAAATACCATGGGGCTCTACACAGATACATCCAGACTGAAATGGATTTTTTGGACATCTCATCACTCAGTGTTGCTTATCGATATGTTGTTAAAATTGAGCAGAAATTTAAGCACCAGAACAAACGGGAATTCGGGTCTGCAAATCCGCAACAACCAAAGTATGAAAAAGACGACCCTAACAAACAGTTTCCCGAAAACCAATCCAAGACACGGGAAAAGAAGGGTCACAGGAAGACAAAGAAGGACACCGGAAAATGGTGTGATTTCCACAAAAGCCCCTAGCACAACACCGATGAATGTCACTCAAAAAAGTCATTGGTGGTCGATATCAAAGACAAGGAGCCGAACCCTGATTCAAAATCTAATTTTGAAAATACTGGTAAAGGACAGATCATTAATGCAGATCCCACTGCTATTTTCGTGACCGCAGCAATTCAACCAGAAGAACCAATAGATCCTGAAGAGGGGAAGCGCCTTTTTCATTCACAAATGTGGGTGAAGGGGACCCCACTGCATTTTATTGTTGATAGCGGAAGCCAGAAGAACCTCATCTTAGCAGAGGTCATCAAACAGTTGGGATTGTCAACAACACCACAACCGCAGCCATACAACATCAAGTGGCTTCACCAAGGACAAGATCTCTGTGTCAGCCAACAATGTCGATTGTCATACGGCATCCAACCCTTCAAGGATGACGTATTATGTGATGTTTCCCCATTGGATGTCTATGATGTTCTCTTGAGCCAACCATATATGTCGAGACGCCATGTTGTTTATAAGTCTCAACCCCGTAGTGTCATTGTTACTTTGGGGGGTCATCTCTACAGAATACCAGAGGTAGTTCTGACTACTGCTCCACCTAAAAAGTGTCGCAAGGTAGTATCGCATACTGCAAAATTCAGCTTCTTAAAAACCTGTTCAAAAGGGGAACAAAAGGACATTGCAACCACTACAGCCTCGCCCCAAGCACCTTCTATCAAACAGAAGTAGGTCGACAAGGTTGCAGCAAAGCACAAATATTCCTTCTACACATCGTCCTCTCATGTATCCCAACTTGTTGAAGAGCCTCTACCTCAATAGGTTCGTGACAGACTTCCACAAACTGAACAACGCGACGTCTCCAGCAAGGCAAGCAGCTCACCAAGATGCAGATTTAGAAAATGCTTTTCCCTCTCCCCCGGGAACTCAACGCAATGGAGACCATTTCTTCCTAAGAAGGGAGGATTGATCCAGGTGGATATCGGTGGCCACCCACCTTTTTCGACTAGCTCAAAACAGTTTTCTAGAAATTTTGGCAATTTACTATTTTTAGCAGTTTTTAACTTCCGGGGCCATTTTGAGGGCCCAAATGAAGGTTTTTTAAGATTGAGGTTCTCAATGATAATCAAAGGCATGATTGAGCCCCCAAAATGAATCTCCTCGATGATACCTTTCCAACGAGCTATCATATTCCTCAAATGGAGATTGTATGCAAAAGTTACGACCCCGGGAAATTGATGCACCAACTTACCCAAACAGGGCCCACGTGACTTTTGGTGCTTCATATCCTAGGGTTAGGTTTTTGGATGTCTAGGGTTTTTGGCATTCTATTTATTGTAAAAAAGGCCTTCAGAGCCTCATTGTAATCATCTTCTTGCGAATGTGAGTAGCCATCACATCTCTTCTCAAAGATAAGTTGTCACCATTCTAGCGAGTCTTTCACTCTGTATTTTTACAGTCTCTGTACATTTCTTTCATTAATCGAAATCATGTATCACTGTATCTCTGTGTTTATGGTTGAATATCTGATATATTTTTGTTATATTATTGAATATCTGCGATATCTCTGTGCATTTCTTTATTATATCTTCGATCTCATTTCGTGCCGAAAATCATCCGGATCAGTGGTATCAGAGCAGGCTGCTCTAGATCATTTTTTCAGTGCATGTCCCCGACGAGGTCCGAGTATAGCAAGTTGGGTCTCGAGCTTGTCTCTCTTGAAGACAATCGCTCTCATACACCCAAGAAACCCTCAATGGCAGAAGAAAAGAAAAATGAAGGAGCAGACGATCCTATCAATCTGTTGCTTGAGAAAGCTCTCAGGCGACAGAGGGACGAAATGATGGAGAATTTTTCCCACATCCTTCTGTAATGCACCCACTACCTAAATCAAAATTTTTGAGTCCTCTGTCGGACTTGAACTCCTAAGTAACCAAGAAGGCCCAGCGTAAGCTGGCTCTATCTCTCTCCTACTCCATTCCCATGTGATCGTAGGACATGTTCATGGCTCAATTCGATCGTAGCGTCTCTGGTATTTCGTGCTCCGGCACTACAGTAATATCTACACGCCTGACCAATGGGGACGAGTCTTTACCAGGTCGGAAAATGGCCAATAGGAACACTCCCCCACAGGGGTAACGAACCGCCAATGAGAACAAGCCCCCGTCGCGCGTTTAAGTATAACACAGGTGGCGAGAGGGAAACGCGACACGAGGGTCATCATGACAGGGAGGGGCCCCACTTCACACGCCACACTATTCCAGACCCCCCCCCCCCTCATTAAAGGTAGAATGGCAAGGGGGGTCTGGAATCCACTGGGAAACCATTGATCACACTGAGTAAATCTCGATCGTTCGAGAGTTGCGCGCCCAATTCCGGACCCCCCCCTACCGCTAAAGGCATAACAGTAAGGGGGCTCTGAAATGGAACCTCAGTCGTAGATCTGGACGGTTGAACTCTGGCCGTCCAGATCCACTCGTCGCTTATCTTAACGCTTATTCATGTCCTGGCTTAAGTTGACGTCTCCTCCCCGCATCTAACGGTCATTACCGACTCAGAGATCCTCCGAAAGAATCTCCTCCATCCATCGGGGTTTCGAATATCACAACATTGAAATACGTAAACATTTGGTCCTCGAAATCCCTGATATCCCGATATGACGTCAGCTTCCGCTAGTCCCCTGGACTAGACCTTTTGGTCCATACGACCTCCCTCTATATGACCGCATTCATATCCTTTCGTCGGGGTTTTTCCCAAGGGCGCTGATGATTACCACGCGTCCTTCTCAATCGGGCGGTCCCGATTAACTCTCGGGGTTTCGGGACTTTCGATGTCCTGGTTCCTTCGACCTCAGGAATGTCGATTCCCCGATTTTCTGACTCTCGTCAGATCTTCGACACATGTCCCTTTGAACGGACGGCTCAGGTTTTGTCGGGGTTTTCACCTGGGACTTTCCCATCCTCTTGTCCCTGGAAATGTCGATCTCCCGATGCACCAAACGTCGATGGCGCTTGATCTCCGCCACGTGTCCTCTGCCAACGGACGGTCCAAATCCTTGTCGGGATTTCGCGTATCGCGATTCCCAACTGCAAGGGTTTCACACCTTCGGAAACTCTGATTCTCCAGGATCTGTTGACACGTGTTCCACCTAATGGACGGTTCTGATCTTGTCGGTAAATCGCGGATCGTGATTCCGTATGACAAGATTTCTTTGTGCTCGGATACTCCGATTCCCCGATCCCCGACTTCCGGGATCTCTTGACTCGTGTCCCAAATAATGGACGGCTCAGAGCTCATCGGGATATTGCGGATCGCGATTCCAAGCAGCAAGATTTTTTTGCTCTCACAAACCCCGATTATCCGATGCTCGACTTCTTTGGATCTCCTGACACGCGTCTTCAACTATGGACGGCTCAGATCCTCTTGGGGCTTCGCCACTCGCGACTTGGAGCATCCAACTTTTGGACTCCTACCCCGCGAACCTCTGAGCTCATGAGATCCCTGGATCTCTGCCACCTGTCCTCCTCAGATGGACGGCTCTGATCCATTTTGTCCCTATTCACGAGGCTTAACCCTCGTCTATCTCCCTAAAGATCTAACGGTTGTCGAGATTCCTAGTTCAGATCTGACAATTCAGATCGATCCCAATGCCACGCCCTTTTCTACTACTCTTTGGACGTGGAAAAATCAACGATCCAGATATCCTCATGGACCTTAGAGGTCTACGATCCGGAATTCTTCATTGCCCGCGAAGGCACAGAAGACAAAAAGGGGTAAGGCCATTAACATCCCTACCTTTTCTTACCGATCTAACGGTCGGGTGTGACCGTAGATTTCCTGACAGGATCTCGTCTGTCGATTTGTTACCTCGTCCTTATGCTGTCATCCCGGGTTTTCAAGAGGATCGTTCCTCCTCGTCCAGGTTTACTAAGGTCTTACGCCTTCATCTTCTCCTCCACAATTCTTCATGGACTTTTCAAGGAGGGTCTCTCTATGGGGAGGTTTACCCAGGGCATTGTCTGAGGTGGGTAAGGGTATCGTTCTCTCGAGACCCAGACGTGAAGTTTAAACTAGATCAGTACGCATATAAATAATGATTCATGAGGACATAAGCCATACGTAGTCTTCTCATACAAGTATACAACTACTATTACTGATCATAGCACCATACAGACATTCTTATAATGAGATCATTCACAGTTTATGAGCATATATGTCAGCATATAAATTTCAAGATG
>ML790800.1:642943-666582 GCA_009831015.1 Picea engelmannii | reverse complement strand
AGTTTCCTGTGCAGCGCGACTGCCATCCCGTTCTCGGCGACTTGGTTTTAACCTCTGTCTCAGGCATGCCTCGGCTGAGGGGACGGCCACGCAGGGGGGCGGGCTGGTACACTGCTGCCTCCAGGCGAAAACGACATCGAGAGTTTCAGGCTGCGGTAACTCTAGCCAGACGGAGACGCAGGCGGGCTATCCTTGCAGCGGATTCACCTCCTGGCACAATTGTGCAAGAAGACTCCAGCGCTCAGCTTCCTCCAGATTTTTCGGAAACGAAAATGGTCACCTTTCCTGATGACTGGGACCCCCTCACCCACTCCTTTCGCATTGGAATTACTTCCCGGGGCCGGACCTCCTTCGACTCATGTGCGACAGCTCCCTCGGACCCAGGCATTGAGACTTGTTTCATCGAGGAGGAGCAGTGGAAGGACGCCGAGGAGGAACAGCGGAAGGACACTGGTACAGCCACGAATACTGGATGTTTGGGACGTGACGACATGCATGCGAGGCCGCCCTCGCCACCTCCTCTCCTCCCGGAACAGCTGCAACTCATATTTGAAGTGCGGGGACTGGTAGAAGATCAAATCTACCGCGCGGTTTGCACAAGCCAACGTTTGGATATGCTCTATGCGGCTTATTCCACCGACTCACCCAAGCACCTATGTCCTACATGCGCTCAGCCTTTTGCTATACCAGTTCGTGCACCAGCAGCGAAGGAGGATAATGCGAGCACTGGTTAACAGGTCTTAGAGTTTACTTGCTTTTTCTCCATGTTTGATACTGTCTTTTCTCATGACTACAGTCCTCTAGGCATTAGCTTGGTTAGACTTAGTAACTATACTTTCAACCTGCTGTTAGTTCTGAACATACCCCCTGGTTTCCTACGGGCAGGGTGGCTCTATGATGTATCTAATTTTTGGACATGTTACAGTCAAACAGCCAGGTGTCCTGGTTTCCTCTACAGGCAGGACACATGGCTCCCAAGTGTCATGTATCCACCTTTTTGGATGAAGTTTTAATATGAAAGGATCCACTTTTTACTTAAAAAAAAAAAAAATGATACAACTCAATAATATGGTACTGGTGGCCATGAAAATGATACATATGATAGTAACCATGAAAAGAGGCATTATAAAAATATATCAAAAATGATCCATGATACAATCTATAAGATCATGAATGTCATTGGTTGCTACCAACAACTGCCTCATCATCACCATCACCATCGTGATCATCATCATCGTCATATACATCGACGTCATCCTCACTGTCATCTGTATTTGTGTCATCATGAGCATCATTTTCCATCTCAGCATCGGACCCAACGTGATCTGAATCTATTTGATGAGGATCATTTGTATCTTCTGGAAGATCCTTGTTCTGCAAAAAAAAAACATTTAAAATGAAAAGTTATTATTTATTTCATGCAATAATTAATTTCTCTGTTATATATCTAATATTACAACATATGAAATGAAACAATAATCATATTACATCATATCAAAGTGCACATATGATAATAAAACTTCAAATAAGTTACATATTAGATGTCATTCCAATGATGTAAAACATGCAACAATTCCAATAAATGTTAGTAAATATCATAAAAAAATTGTTATACATTTTAACTATCAATTGTAAATTCTATTACATAATCATAAGTACCAACTCTCTCCATTTTGTGTTATATATGATTATGTTTGCCTATAAAATCCTTTGAAAGTTAATTGGTCTATATATCTTCTTCTCTTATATTTTACAAATGGATATTTTTCTAGGACATTTTGGCACTGTAATATGTTTCAAAGGTCCTTTAATTTGAGAATTAACTAGTTTATAGGTAATTATGAAGATGCTTTCAATACTTATTCAACTAGACCACATCCAAATGTCAATCCCTCCAAAGAAAAAATTCAATACATCAAGCCCTAAAGGGATAAAAATTATGACAGAAATGTAATAAAAGGTGTCAAGGTGTATTTC
This sequence comes from Picea engelmannii, assembly GCA_009831015.1. NCBI lineage: Eukaryota > Viridiplantae > Streptophyta > Pinopsida > Pinales > Pinaceae > Picea > Picea engelmannii. The sequence goes on along the minus strand of ML790800.1, from coordinate 664,605 downwards.
ATTTCCTTGCCTTGCCATGCCTTGCCATGCCATGCCATGTCATGCCTTGTCATTCCATGTCCTTCGTTGCCTTGCCTTTGCATTCTTTGCATTGTCTTGCCTTGCCATTCATTTCCTTGCCTTACCATGCCATGGCATGGCATGCCTTGACTTGACTTTCCATGCCTTGCCTTGCCATGCCATGCCATGCCATGTCATGCCTTGCCTTTGCATGCCTTGCATTTCCTTGCCTTGTCATGCCATGCATTGTCTTTCTTTGTCATGCCATGCATTGCCTTGCCTTGTTATGCCATGCATTGCCTTTGCATGATTTTCCTTTCCATGTCTTTCCTTGCCATGCCATTCCATGTCATTCATTTCCATGCCTTGCTATCGTATGGTATGTCTTTCCATGCCATGCCTTGCATTCACTTTCCATGACTTGTCTTTCCATACCATGCCTTTCCATATCATGCATTTCCTTGACATGTCATGTTTTTTCTTTGCATGCCTTTCCATTCCATACCTTGTCTTTCCATGCCATGCATTGCCTTTCCTTTCCATGCCATGCCATGTCTTTCCTTGGCATGCCTTGCCTTGCCATGCCATGCCATGCCTTGTTATCATATGGTATGTCTTTCCATGCCATGCCTCTCCATACCATGCTTTGAATTCACTTGTCATGCCTTGTCTTTCCATACCATTCCTTTCCATATCATGACTTTCCTTTCCATGCCATGTCATGCCTTGCCTTTGCATGCCTTTCCATGCCATGCCATGCATTGTCTTGCCTTTCCATGCCATGCATTGCCTTGCCTCGCCATGCCATGTCATGCCTTGCCTCGCCATGCCTTTCCATGCCATGCCATGCATTGTCTTGCCTTTCCATGCCATTCCATGCATTTTCTTGCCTTTCCATGCCATGCATTTCCTTGCCTTTCCATGCCATTCCATGCCTTTCCTTTGCATGCCTTTCCATGCCATGCCTTGCTATGGTATGGTATTCCTTTCCTTGCCATGTATTTCCATACCATGCCTTGCCATGACTTGTCTTTCCATGCCATACAATGTCTTTTCATACCATGCCATGTCATGCCTTGCTATGGTATGGTATGTCTTTCCATGTCATGCCTTGCATTCACTTGCCATGCCTTGTATTTCCATACCATGTATTTCCACACCATGCCTTTCCATGCCATGTCTTTCCATGACTTGCCTTGTCATGCCATACCATGCCTTGCCATACCATTCCTTTCCATAACATGCCTTGTTATGCCATGCCTTGACATACCATGCATTTCCTTTCCATGCCATGCCTTTCCCTTCTCTGCCATGCCTTGCCTTGCATTTCCTTGCCATGCCATGCCTTTCCTTTGCATGCCTTGCATTGCATTTCCCTACCATGCCATACCATGCCATGGTATGGTATGCCTTTCCTTGCCTTGGTATGGTATGGTAATGTATGGTATGTTTTTCCTTGGTATGGTATGGTATGGTATGCCTTGCCTTGCCATTCCATGTCATGCCATGCCATGACTTGCTATGGTATGGTTTGCCTTTCCATGTCATGCCTTTCCATACCATGCCTTTTCATTCACTTGCAATGCCTTGTCTTTCCATACCATGCCTTGTCATGACTTGCCTTGCCATGCCATGCCATGCCTTTCCATGCCTTTCCATGCCATACCATGCCTCAGGAGCGGATGGACAATGTGGTCACCTATTCCAGGCCTAAACAAGTTTGTAGCATCTCATATAACTCAAAAATATTGCTATGTTAGGTTTTTATCCCCCAATGAGGTATTAGCCAAGAGTCCTCGAAATGGTTTGGGATGCGACTTGCAATTGGGCATATAACAAAAATCGAGACTTGGATTGAGGAATTTTTGTCTTCGTTGGATTCTTGGCATAGGATTTCAACTACAACACCCCTCACTCCCAGGTCCTATGCCTGGGAGGTTTCTTTATTCATCAATTTTGAGAACTAGGGTTTAACCCAGTAAGAAACAATCCAACATTTGGATTAAGGGGTCTAATTTATGAAATTGTCCCTTGGGAGCTGATGGACAATGTGATCACCTAGTCCATGCCTAAACAAGCTTGTATCATCTCATGGAACTAAAAAATGTTGCTCCATTAGATTTTTATCCCCCAAGGAGGTATTGGCCAAGAGTGCCCGAAATGGTTTGGGATGCGACTTGAAATTGATCATATAACGAAAATCAAGACTCAGATTGAGGAACCATCATCTCCATTGGATTCTTGGCATAGGATTTTGGCTAGGGAACCCCTCACTCCTGGTTCCCATTCTCCAAAGGTTGTTTTATTCATCGATTTCGATAACTAGGGTTTCGCCTAGTAAGAAATAATCGAACATTTGGATTAAGGGGTCTAATTTATGAAACTATCCCTTGGTAGATGATGTACAATGTGATCACCTAGTCCATGCCTAAACAATCTTGTAGCATCTCACGAAACTCAAAAATGTTGCTCTGTTAGGTTTTTATCCCCCAAGGATGTATTGGCCAAGAGTCCCAGAAATGGTTTGGGATGCAACTTGCAATAAGGCATATAATGAAAACCGAGACTCGGATTGAGGAACCATCATCTCAATTGGATTCATAGCATAGGATTTCAGCTATATCACCCCTAACTCTAGGGTCCCATGCCTCGGAAGTTGTTTTTTTCTTCTATTTCTAGAACTAGGATTTTTCTCAGTAAGAAGAAATGCAACATTTGGATTTAGGGGTCCAATTTATGAAACCGTGCCTCGGGAGCAAATGGAAAATGTGGTCACGTATTCCATGCCTAAAAAGTCTTGCAACATCTCACGAAACTCAAAAATGTTGCCTCGTTAAGCTTTTATGCCCTGAGGAGGAATTGCCCAAGAGTCCTTGAAATGGTATGCAATGGTATGCATTGGTATGCAATAGTATTGATATGAAATGGTATGCAATGGTATTGGAAATGGTATGCATTGGTATTGGTATTGGTATTCAATGGTATTGGAAATGGTATGCATTGGTATTGGTATTGGTATGCAATGGTATTGGCATTGGTATGCAATTATATGCAATGGTATGCATTGGTATTGGTATTGGCATTAGTATGCAATGGAATTGGCAATGGTATGCAATGGAATTGACAATCGTATGCATTGGTATGAAATGGTATTGATATGCAATGGTATTTGTATGCAATGGTATTGGTATGCAATGGAATGCAATGGTCTGCAATGGTATTGGCAATGGTATTTATTATGCATTGGTATGCAATGGTATGCAATGGTATTGGAAATGGTATGCAATGGTATTGGTAATCGTATGCATTGGTATGCAATGGTATTGGAAATGGTATTTATTATGCATTGGTATGCAATGGTATTGGCAGTGGTATGCAATTGTATTGGAAATGGTATACATTGGTATTGTTGGCACAGGGGCAGACCCAAGGTTCAACTCTACAATAGCGCACCAACAAAACCCTAACTATCAGCCCTTTTGGCAACACCTGCGAAGCAGGTGAAGTCTCACCCGAGGTAGAGGTAGGGGTGGTTGCAAGACTCAGAATTCAACCTTAGCTGAGACACAGATATGTTATTCTAACACTTAACAGAGCACTCAGCAGTTAACATTCATCAATATCCAATCTTAGTTACAGCGCAGTTAAACCCTAATTACAGAGTATCACGGTATTCATTCAGATCTAAGGTACTTAAGCACTAAGCATGTGTACATAAGTCAGATCTAACATCCATCCATATTATGAAGAATTAAGCATCAACAGATCATTCATCTATATTTAAGCACTAAGCAAACACATCAATACATCGCACAAAGCATAGAAACACAACATGTACGTGGTTCACCCCCACTCTGGGGCTACGTCCACCAACTCTTCTCTTCTTTATTATCTTTGGTCGAGCTTCTTACAGGCACATAGCATCCAAGTTCTACTCTGCAGAAGACAGGAGATCCGAGTGCACTCCACCAAATCCTCCTTCTTCTAGCTAGGGTACAGCACCAAACCTTCACACAGTCTCTTACAGTTACTTGCACTAGCCTTGCAAGCCTCACACAATATGCATAAAGCACTTACAACTCTTGATCACATAGATCCAACTCTAGCACTTAGCACACCGGCCTACTAGGTCTCTTCCCCTTTCTTACATCGCTTAGCTACTTATTTATACATTACAAAAGGGGCTTAAACATGGGTAAACCCATGGGTCGACATCCCATACCCATTACATAATCCTGAATCCCAAAAAGGGCCCTAAAAGGGGACGAGATCTGGTGATCTCCACTTCGTCTTGCGCTCCACCTTCGACAAGCTATCGAAGTCCCAAAATTATGTCAAACGTGACCAAGAATCCTCAAAACTTGGTCAATGGCCAACAGGCCCCCAACAGTCACATGTGACTCGCCCCGAGTCACTCTAATTTGATTAGTTCTACTTCAAAAGCCTCAAGCTTGGCTCGAGCTGCTTTGACTTGTTGTTGTACCATGGCCTCATGTTTAGCGAACTCTTGGATGACTGCTTCGTTGACAAGTCCCTCTAGGCGTTGTTTATCTACAGTGACGACTTGCTCCAATTCCACTCCTCGGCCTTCGATCTCTATGAACAGTTGGTAAGCCTCATCCTGTATAGGTTTGAGCCTCTGAGTTACTTGCATAACTCTGCTCTGAATAGTGTGGACCTACTATTGGGAAGTGCGTTTCTCTTGGGATCGCTTCATTCTTTCCACAGCTGACAGGGGCTTCAACTGCACCTGTATTGTCTCTGCTTGTTTCTTCGCTTCCTGTAGTTGTGAGTCCAGTGCCTTCAATTCTGGATTCTCAATGAGTCGCTCATACGTCTGGGCATTGCGATCACTTAGTTGCTTGCATTCCAGGGCAAGGACTTTTGTTCTTTCAACTGCGCTTCGAGCAGTTTCTTCTCTTTGATCCCTTACATCCTGCGGGGTGTCGGGTACGGTGCGGAGCTCTAAGTATGTTATTCATTGTTGTAGCTGTTGGATAGCTTCTACAAGTTTCTCTACTTGATGCGTGACTCACTCTTCTGCCTGTGGTTCTAATCCTGTCACGGAGTAGAGTGCTCTATTGACTACTTCTTTCACTTTGAGTTTCTCTGTGAGCAACTGTTCTTTTTCTTGTTGCATCTGTACTTTCTCTTCTTCAAACTTTGCCTGGAGAGAAACCTTCTCTTGTTCTGCAACTCTGTGTTGTTCTATGATTGCACCTTGCACTTTCTTCAAGGCATGGGTGGCTTGTTTTGTTTCTTCTTGAGCGCAATGAAGGTGAGCTTCGACCGCATCAACTAGTCAGCGGAGTTGGGCTAGCTCATCTCCCAACTCTGGTTTTCCTAATGGCAGGGGTGCAGTGGACACTACACGGCTGGACTGAAGGGCCTGTTGTACCCCTCAGAATTTGACCTTAATTATGTCATACATTTCCTCCTGCTTAGATTCTTGTTTCTCCATGATTTCCAGCGAAGCTTCATTTAGGGCTGCTATGATGAAGTCAAAATCATTAGTAGTGAGCACAGTCTTCATCTTCGTCATGGTGGCTCTCGATTTCTTCTGAGAAGAAGGTTTCAGGGGAGAAACCTTCCTCTTCTTCAGGGGATCAACCGTGTCTCTGGGCGATGTTACTTCGCCTTGCTTCTGTTCAGCTCCTTTACCATTTATTTTGTCTACTTAATCATCACCCCCTCGATCAGGTGATACTGAAGCAGTCTTTCTTGAGGCGTTGCTTAAGTATAAGACCTCTTCGGTCTTATTCGTTATGTTGGGTCTGAGTGTATCATGTTCTTTATGCGTGGTCTCTAGGCTGTCAGGGTTAGACATCTCTGCAGGGTTTGCCAGAATAAGGAGGTCTACGAACCAATCCTTAGTGATCTCCTTAAGGTCCTCTTCCGTGAATTTGTAGTACAACTGAAGTTGCTCCTTATGTTCATCGGCTCACGTTGTAAGGTAGATGAAGTGTCGATCTGCGCAGAACTGCATCAAGGGTTGAAACCTCTATAGGGTGTTCGGAGTCATGCGAGGTTCAACTTCGATGGCTCTCTTCAGCTAAAGGTAATATGTGTGAAAAACAACGTTCAACTGCCACTGTTTGTTCAAATCACTCGAGTAGCAAAGTGTGGTGAACTTCGCAGCAAGTGGCTCGAATGGTTAAATATCCGGGAAGGTCGCACCTTCCGGCATCTCCCAGGCAACAAAGGTGATGATGATCAGGAACCAACTAAAGTGAAACTCATAACCCCGATCCTATGCTTCACGGCAGTCTAGTTCCAACTGATTAACTAGGTACTTCGCCCAATTCATCTGTAGACCTTCCACGCACTTCCCTGCGAGGTCAACGACAAATCCTGTGACCTGTGTAGGTTTGTTCTTCCTTACTAACTTTTTGGCTATTAGCTGGCAGGCTAGGCGCACTGTGCCATTCTGGATGGATTCTACCTTGTATCCTTGCATCCCCTTTTCAACATCGTCATATGTATCCTTGATCTTCTGTGCTAGTGCGCGATATGTGGCTTTTCCTAGATAGAACTCCTGCAGGTCAGGTCCTTGCATACTAAATCCTGTGATCCTATGGATCAACATCGGATCGATTGTGATACGGCGGTCTAGCCATAAGTAGTTGCCATGGTAACATGAAAGCAATAGCTTGACACAGGCGTTGAATTCTCGATGCCTTCCAAAGTGTGGGATTTTCATTACGTTTAACAGGGTGGACTCTGCGAGGTTCATTGTCCACGACTGGGAGATTATCTTTGAGTTCTTCTCCTTCGTCCTGGTCAAGTATTTATACGGGGCGAGCATACTATAGTTCTTGTGATCTCTGAGGTTGAAGTCACTGAACTTCAATGCTGTGATCTTGTCCTACTACGCTTGAACTGCGCATATCCCCTTCGGAAGGTACGCAGTAACCATGGTGTACTCGAAATCTCTTGGCATGCTATCATGATTCACCGCGCCGACCAGAGGCGGGATGTAATCAGGCAATATGGTCAGGATCAGCTTCGCATTTTCTAGGTCATCTCTATGTTTGGTTCTCTTTTTCGCTAATGGTCGGGATGGTCTGGTTCCACGAGCAGTCGACAGAGAGGCTTTCACTCCTCTCGTCGATGACGCTTATACACCCACATACATCACTCTTTCAGACATGACTCTCTCAGTCATAAGGTCGATGAGTACTTCCTTCATAGAATCTTCGAGTGCACTAAGTTCTTCAGACATACATGCTCGTGGTTGAATATCTCGGTTGGGCTCAGATAGTCACAATTGGCAAAATTGTTCACGTGGCGTGGCGTGATGGGATAAATAGATAACTTGGCAATGGATCTCTTACAATGGGTGAGAAGCCTTCATTGACTCAGTTATATCCATTATGGCGCAGTCCCAACAGTCTAGTGGCGAACTTTCTTGACGATAAATGTCTTTCTACCCGTTCAGGTCGTTGGTCAAGTGGTTATACTATTCCCAACGACTATATTGCTTCGCCATGGCGAAGTGCCATGTGACGCAGTTCTGATATCCCAGCGAAGTTCCAATTTTGCAAATTTTCCTTCTGCGAAGTTCCCTCTGGAACCTTCTGTAACTTTTCGATCTTAGCTCTCTTCTTACTTAGTTTTCGAGCCTTCTTTCCAATGAGCTTTTTCTCGGTATTTATTTTTACATTTTGATTCTTATCTTCTTTTGGCAGAGTAACTTCACGTTGGTGAGATTTTGTCCTAGAAATCAGGGGTAATACTTCATCTATATCTGGAATAGGTACTTCATTCTTTTGTGGGTCTTCTAGTGTTCTTCCCACTTCGACATCCAAGTCTCTGGTTTTAAATAGCTTTGCTCGGTTTTGTTGTTCTTCAATCAAGTGTGTGATCTTCCTAGTCATGAAATCTTTCAACTCTTGCTTCTTTTGTTCTAAGACTTCTTCTTCTTTCCTTCTGGCATGATCTCCTTCAATCCAAGGTTTTCCTAGTAACATAGCAAATGGAGCATTGTTCTCAATGAATTTAACAACTTCAAATTCTTCCTCTGTCAAAGTTCCATGAGCACTCATAGATATCTGGGTAAGTCTTCCACATAGGGTGATCAGCTTTCCTCTGAATAATCCTATTCCTCCCAATGAAGGAATCATAGCAGGCTCCCCTAAAAGTTTCCAAGTTCTTTCTGTCATGATATTCACCGGTGTTTCCTCATCCAGAACATAGTCAATGTCGAAGTCTCCTATTCTTGTTTCAATGCACTCTTTTTTCTTTGAAGATCCCTGATAAGCCGATATGTCAGTGGTCATTTAGGGTTTCTTTCATCTGTAGCAATACTTTTTCTGATTCTTTTTGGGGTTCTGTCATAATCTCAGTTGCTTGACCTTTCTCGTGGTCTTCTTATCTCATATTCATCCTTTCAACCTTAACAATCATTCTAGGGAAATTCAATACTTCATGGTCCATAGCTTTGCAATAGAGGCAACTAGGTCTTCTACTAGGGCATTCCTTATCCAGATGTCCCGGTCTTCTGCAATTGTAACAAAGGGTTAATCCCCTCTTTCTCTTAAATGATCCCCAGCTTTTCTTGTACAGCACACTAGGATCATGGTAGCTAACCTGCAAAAAATTCTTTCTAGGATCCTATATCCATTTGTTAGTCCAAACATTCTCTCTATGCATAGGTATAACATATCTTTCACTATTCTTATCAGATCTACTCATATCAAATCTTCTTTCTTCTATCAGTGCCCTAGTTTTCAAGCTAGGACAACTCTTATCAAACATACCTAGATTCATACTTTAGAAGCAAAAATTTACACTAATATTATCTTTAGCAAAGCACAAAGCTTCCAGATCTAAAACTTTTTACTATTCTTACCTCTATCAGAGCACAAGGCGTTCAGATCTTGCCTATTTTCTTCAAATCGGACTTCTTTTCTTAGCACAGAGCTTCACAAATCAAGTAGAATACTGTGCACTAGAGCGACAGATCTACGCACAGGGATTTCACAATTTCAGGTTAGATCTTCGCACAAAGCTTCTTTTTCCTCAGTTCACAGCAATCATAGTTTCAAGTTGGATCTTTGCACAAAGCTTCTTCTTCCTCAGTTCCAGGCAATCACAGTTTCGGTTCAAATCTTTGCATAAATATTCTTCTTCCTCAGTTCCCAACAATCATAGTTTCATATCCCAGCAACGAAACCATTTTTTGGCATAGGGGAAGACCCAGGGTTCAACGCTACAACAACACACCAACAAAACCCTAACTACTGGCCCTTTCGGCAACACCTCCGAAGCAGATGAAGTCTCACCCAAGGTAGAGGCAGGGGTGGTTGCAGGACTCAGATGTCTGCAACCTTAGCTGGGACACAGATCTGTGATTCTAACACTTAACAGAGCACTCAACAGTTAACATTCATCAATATCTAGTCTTAGTTACAGCGCAGTTAAACCCTAATTACAGAGTATCACAGTATTCATTCAGATCTAAGGTACTTAAGCACTAAGCATGTGTACATAAGTCAAATCTAACATCCATCCATATTATTAAGCATTAAGCATCAACAGATCATTCATCTATATTTAAGCATTAAGCAAACACATCAATACATCGCACAAAGCACAGCAACACAGCATGTACGTGGTTCACCCCCACCCTGGGGCTATGTCCACCAACTCTTCCCTTCTTTATTATCTTTGGTCAAGCTTCTTATAGACACATAGCATCCAAGTTCTACTCCACAGAAGACAAGAGATATGTGCGCACTCCACCAGATCCTCCTTCTTCTAGCTAGGGTACAACACCAAGCCTTCGCACAGTCTCTTACAGTTACTTGCACTAGCCTTGCAAGCCTCACACAGTATGCACAAATCACTTACAACTCTTGATCACATAGATCCAACTCTAACACTTAGCACACCGGCCTACTAGGTCTCTTCCCCTTTCTTACATCACTTAGCTACTTATTTATACATTACAAAAGGGGCCTAAACATGGGTAAACCCATGGGCCGACATCCCATACCCATTACATAATCCCAAATCCCAAAAAGGGCCCTAAAAGGGGTCGAGATTCCACGATCTTTGCTTCGTCTTTGGTCATGTTTGACCTAATTTTGGGACTTCAACAGCCTGTCGAAGTCCCAAAATTAGGTCAAACATGACCAAGAATCCTGAAAACTTGGTCAAGGGCCAACAGGTATGCAATGGTATGCAATGGTATTGGAAATGGTATTTATTATGCATTGGTATGCAATGATATTGGTATGCAATGGTATTGGCAATGGAATTTATTCTGCATTGGTATGCAACGGTATGCAATGGTATGCAATGGTATTGACAATGGTATGCATTGGTATTCAATGGTATGCAATGCTATTGGAAATGGTATTTATTATGCATTGGTATGCAATGGTATTGGTATGCAATTGTATTGGTATGCAATGGTATTGGAAATGGTCTTTATTATGCATTGGTATGCAATGGTATTGGTATGCAATGGTATTGGTATGCAATTGTATTGGTATGCAATGCTATGCAATGGTATTGAAAATGGTATTTATTATGCATTGGTATGCAATGGTATTGGTAGGCAATGGTATGTAATGGTATTGGCAATATTATTTATTATGCATTGGTATGCAATGGTATTTATTATGGATAGGTATGCAATGGTAGTGGTATGAAATAATATTGGCAATTGTGTTTATTATACATTGGTATGCGATGGTATTTATTATGCATTAGTATGCAATAGTATTGGTATGCAATGGTATTTATTATGCATTGGTATGCAATGTATTGGCAATTGGTATGCAATGGTATTTATTATGCATTGGTATGTAATGGTCTATAATGGTATGCAATGGTATTGGCAATGGTTTGCAATGGTATTGGTAGTGGTAATGCATATTGGTATTGGTATTAGTATTGGAAATGCATATTGGTATTGGTATTGGTATTAGTATTGGTATTGGAAATGAAATGATATTGGTATTGGTATTGGCAATGCAATGATATTGGTATTGGTATTGGCAATGGTATTGGTATTGGTATTGGTATTGGTATTTTCAATGGTATTGGTATTAGCATTGGCAATGAAATGGTATTGGTATTGGCAATGCAATGGTATTGGAAATGGTATGCAATGGTATTGGTATTGGTATGCAATGGTATTGGCAATGGTATTTATTAAGAATTTGTAAATGGTATTGGAAATGCTATTTATTATGCATTGGTATGCAATGGTATACATTGGTATTGGCAATGGTATGCAATGGTATACATTGGTATTGGCAATGTTATGCATTGGTATTTATTATGCATTGGTATGTAATGGTATTGGAAATGAAATGGTATTGGTATTGGCAATGCAATGAAATGGTATTGGTATTGGCAATGCAATGGTATTGGTATTGGTATTGGAAATGGTATTGGAAATGGTATCGGCAATGGTATTGGTATTAGTATTGGCAATTCATAAAGGTATTGGCAATGCATATTGGTATTGGTAATGCATATTGATATTGGTATTGGTATTCACAATGCATATTGGTATTGGTATTGATATTGGAAATGCAATGGCATTGGTACGGGTATTGGTATTGGTATTGGTATTGGTATTGGTATTGGTATGCAATGATATTGGAAATGGTATGCAATGGTATTGACAATGGTATTTATTATGCAATGGTATTGGCAATGGTATTTACTATGCATTGGTATGCAATGGTATTGGTATGCAATGATATTGGCAATGATATTTATTATGGATTGGTATGCAATGGTATTTACTATGCATTGGTATGCAATGGTATTGGAAATGGTATTTATTATGCATTGGTATGCAATGGTATGAAATGGTATGCAATGGTATTTGCAATGGTATTTATTATGCATTGGTATGTAATTGTATGCAATGGTATTGGCAACGGTATCCAATGGTATTGGTAGTGGTAATGCATATTGGTATTGGTATTGGCAATGGTATTGGTATTGGTATTAGTATTGGAAATGGTATTGGTATTGGTATTGGCAACGCAATGGTATTGGTATTGGTAATGCAATGGTATTGGCAATGGTATTTATTATGCATTGGTATGCAATAGTATGCAATGGTATTGGAAATGGTATGCATTGGTATTGGCAATGGTATGCATTGGTATGCAATGGTATTGGCAATGCAATGGTATTGGTATTGGCAATGCAATGAAATGGTATTGGTATTGGCAATGCAATGGTATTGGTATTGGTATTGGCAATGGTATCAACAATGGTATTGGTATCGGTATTGGAAATGCATAAGGGTATTGGCAATGCATATTGGTATTTGTATTGGTATTGTTAAAGAATATTGATATTGGTATTGGTATTGGCAATGTATATTGGTATTGGTATTGGCAATGTAATGGCATTGGTATTGGTATTGGAAATGGTATTGGTATTGGTATTGGTATTGGTATTGGCAATGGTATTGGTAATTGTATTGGCAATGAAATGGTATTGGAAATGGTATGCAATGGTATTTATTATGCATTGGTATGCAATGGTATTGGCATTGGTATGCATTGGCATTGGCATTGGTATTGGTATTGGCAATGAATGTTGGTATTGGTATTGGAATTGGTATTGGCAATGCAATGGTATTGGTATTGGTATTGGCAATGGTATTGGTATTGGCAATGGTATCAATATTGGTATTGGTAATGCAATGGTATTGGTATTGGCAATGCAATTGTATGCAATGGTATTGGCAATGGTATTTATTATGCATTGGTATGCAATGGTATTGGAAATGGTATTGGCAATGGTATACAATGGTATTGGAAATGCAATGGTATTGGTATTGGCAATGCAATGGAGAAAAAACACAATATAATGGTGTTCAAGTAAAAAATAGTAAGTAAACTCATTATCATTGTGGTTGTTTTTATTGCAAACATTAATTTACTCTGTAATTTGTTTGTCAAATTAACAAAATGGCCTTTGGAGTTTGAAATAAACATGTTGACATGTAATAGGTGTAGACGAAAGTGCTATACTCGACAAGTTTATTATGTACCACATGGACTTTATGAACGAATGGATTGATTTGTATGATAAAAAGAGAGAAGAAGTGTTATAAGAAAGGAGAAAATTTAAGAGATCGAACCCAAGGAATACCCCATTTCCTATTGATCTGCAAGGGGAATGGGGCAAATATTGCACACTAGAATGGGTTACTAAACAAATTCAAAATGAAATAGAAGATGCAGATATAGATTCAAACATAACAGAAGATGAAATCAACATGTCTGTGGATGACATTGGTGATGGGCATGTTGGAATATGTTCCATGAAATTTCAAGAGAGTTCTGAAAAATCCCTAAATTCCCTAACCCCTAAGCCATTGACCCTTAAATATTTAAGCCCTAATCCATAAACCCTTAATCCCTCAACCTTATTTAATCACTAATCCCTTAAAACAAAATCCCTAAATCCCCTAACTCCTATAAAATTGACCCTTAAACACTTAAACCCTAATCCCTAATCACTTAATCCATAAACCTACATTCCCTAAGTACTTAAACATCAATCCCCTAGCCCATAATCCCTAAGTCATTAACCATTAAACTACCTAACTCGTAAGCGCCAAATCCCTTAGCTCTTGACAATTAATCCATTAAACCCTAACCCTTAATCCATGTACCCCAAATCCCTAAATACCATAATCCTCAAAGCCCCTATCCACTTAACCCCCAACACCTCAACTAATTAACTATTTAGGAACAACCGATGATAAATATGACACTAAATCCAACGCTATTTCTGGCGTTATTTCTAGTGTTATTTCCGGCACTATTATTGCCTAATTTAGCGCCTACATGTTTTGGTCAGTGCAAAAAATGCCAGAAATAAATCCATCCCGATAAATAGCATCGACGTTTTCAAAAAATTGGAGAAAAATACACTAAAACAATCTTTGGAAGCAAAAAAAGGGAGCAAATCACAGGGATTTTTTGTAATGGGTGAACCACATATATATGTGTCTCTATTGTATTGTGTATCTTATGTTTTTTATTTCTGCATTTGTTTTATTTTATTACTCCGCGATCATGTTTTTCTAATAGACATGGAAGAGCTTAGACCAATCCAAGGCTTGTTGACATTTCAATGTCCACTCATATTTAATGTCCTTGTGCAACAACTTTTACAAAGGAGCCGCAATCGGGGAACAATTTTGGATGAAGCGTCAGTAGTATCATGTATGACCCAATGTTGCATGCATTTATTGAACCAAAGTGGGGGCCACCATATCCAATGTGGGGAAAATCTTATCTGGATACACAAGAAATCCATCCTTTCATATGACATGGCCCAATAGTATCCCAAAAAGTGTACAAAAGATGCATTTCTTCAAATTCAATTTTATTTGTAGCTAGCCACACCAATCCAACATTAACCGAAGTGTTTGCATGTGTTCCTTTAATAAATTGAATGTAGTCCAATCATCATAGTATACTTCAAGGAACTTGTGGATAAATTCCTTAAAGGTTGCGACCAATATCTGGGAAAAGACTGCAAGGGCATTCTTCAATCCAAAGGGAATAACTGTGTACACAAATGAACCCGATTCAGTTGCAAAGGTGGTTTTGGCCTGATGGTCCTTTGTGATCCAAACCTGATGATATCCTGAGAAACCATCTATGAAGGAGTAGGCTTCATGGCCACCAACATTTTCCAGCACCTCATATGTGAAGTATGTCGAGAAAGGGTTATGGATGCAGGCTGCATTGATACTCCTCATATCGGCATAGATTTGAATATCTCCAGTCTTCTTGGGTTGCACAACCATAGGAATAATCCATTCAGACTCCTCTATAGGGAAAATGATCCTAACAATATACAACATTTGATCTAGTTCTTTGCATACATTTTCCTTATACTTGTGATGTAAGAGATAGGGCCTCCTCTTGACTGCTTTGGCATTGGGTTTGAGTTGAATCTTCATAGCTTCCAATGATCATGCAATGCCTTTAATCTAAAAAAATATTTGAGGAAACAAGTCCCCGCATTATTTAAGGAGGTCAATAAATTGAGTGACCGCCTCCTTATCCAAATAATATCCAATTATGGTCATATTGGGTGCTTCTTCAGTACCAATATTGTGTTTCTTGGTATTGATCAGGCCATTATAGTCTGGTGCAACCATCTTTGTCTCTTTACCCTTTAGTGCACGCTCTCCTTAAAACTCTTTGATATGGATGTCGTGGGGGTCATCTTCATCAACATTGCCAAAGAAATCTTCCATTGATGTACCGCCTCTTTCAGTTTGGCCACAAGCTGATGATACGAACATACCACCCTAGGTGTGGCTTATTATGGGTGTCGATGGAAACTAAAATCCTTAATCTGGTGGAGTGCCTCTTTTTTAGTTGGATCGTCTGTTTTGAAGATGAATGTTAGGTGGAACTGGGAACTCATATGGGTTCACCTGACCTTTGTTGGATTATTGAGAGGGGGGTGAATCAGTAATAGCGTAATTATAATCCTTTTTCTTCAAATGTTATATCAATGTATAATTATTACCAATAATGAGAAGTAAGAAATAAACAATCACACACATACACAATACACCAGTGTTTTACATGGAAACCCAAATCGGGAGAAAACCATGGAATGCTTTTTCTTATATGTCTTGAAGAATTACATTCATTGGAAGCACCAACTTCCTTTATTTTCTAGCTGCAACTGGAAGGAGGCTCCAACCCCCTAGTTTCTAAGGCTACAACCTGAGGGAAGCTCCAACTCCCCAATTCTCTGGCTACAACCCCCTATGTTCTCCGACTACAACTGGAAGGTAGCTACAACCACCTATCCTTGCCCCGTCCAACCACCATGAAGTAGAAGTAGAATGATGGCTGTCACTGTGAGATATATCGTTGTAAACTTGTACCAATAAACCTGAACCATGCAACAACCATGCATCAACCTGTACCTTAACCTGTACCATAAACAAGTGCATCAACCATGCACCAACCTGTACCATAAATAAGTGGATCCAACCATGTACCAAGTATGTACCAATCATGTGTCAACTACTCATCAATATGTATCAACATCGTCAACTATACGCCTCATGTATGTGCCAACTCACCAACTACTTATCTCAACCATGTACTCAACATGTACCTCAACCAAAAGCCCTCATCAATTTCATCATCTAAATCTGATTTTTAGCTATGTAATAGACCCGGTGTATATGATCACATTCTTGCAAACCTTCCTTAACTTTAACAACAAGAGACTAGCATTTTCATCAAACTTTTCTTTAGTCTCACATGCCTAGTTTTGGATTAGTCAACAACCCTATCTTGAAGTAATCATAACTTTGAACCTGTAATGTATAAATATCTAAAGCTGATACACAATGTTCTTTAGTGTGTTTTATGAAATTCCTCTAGGTGTCACTACCTGGAACCTCCCATAAAAGGATTTATAGAAAAAATGGCATACCTTGCTGAATTTTGGCTTATTCTAGAGAGCGTTCCCAGCATGAAATATTAGTTGAATTGATCTGAAACTGTTACAAAACATACTATAGACTGTACCCTAACCAACACATTTGGTCTCACTGGATTTGGATCTGTTATGAAGAAGTTATGACGTTTTTACCCGAAACACCTATTTTTGACTAGTTTCAGGACTAGCCACAAACCCTATTTTCCACGGAGTGTAACTCCCAAAATACAACGACCCACAAGCTGAATTTTTTACCACAGATACTTGGGTATGTTTTCTCAATGGAATAGAAATTTCACGCTCTGAATCATTATAGAAAAAAAAATTATAGCGAAAATGGTGAGATGACCTGTAAATAACATAGCTTAGAAAGCACCATCAAAAGAATTTATCCTTCCTTGCATTTCGGCCTTATTTTCTTCACCTTCCCTCATAAATTTGGCTTAGATATCCTTGGTTACCTCAGAAACCTATAGATATTCAATATTCTCAAGTGTGATTAAAATGAGAGAGCCTTGTCTCTTATTTATACTCTCCAAGTAGCTTCCTTAAAAACATCTTCTAGGTCACTTGGCCCACTTTCCTTATTTTAGGGTTAACCCACTTCTAGTTTATCCATTAAATTTATTATTGAAATAATTTATTTTTTATTCACTTTGAATTATAATACACTCATCACTTCACCTTATTATTTACCTTTTTAAATCTCTTAAACCACTTTGACTACTTTGACCTTTTGGGGATTCTAGATGACATATGAGGGTCCTTCAACTTCGTAAGGCCATAACTCTCAAACCGTGAGGAGTTATGTGACATTCCACATACCACCAGAAATGAAATGACATGTACTATCCATCTATAATAGTATTACCTTCAAATATAGCAAAAATCATACTGTTATCCATCAAACAAACTTGGGTCCATTACCCAAACCTGGGTTCTCCAACTTCACATGGTCATAACTCTCTAACCGTGAGGAGTTATGTGACGTTATACATACCATCGGAAATGGCATGACAAACACTGTCCATCTAGGATAGTTTCTCTGACAAATTCATTGTCCTTCATCTCATTATTCCACAATTAAGCATGGGTTCTCTTACTCCGCAAAGCATCTTCCCGTGAGGGCTTTCACCATAAGGGGACCACTTTGGAGTTCATCCATATTTACTTCTTATCAACCATGACAAAACAATAATGAGTCATATTTGCATCAAACAATATTGGGTCCATTACCCAAACCTTTGTGCTACATGGCTTTCTTCAAGGGTTGACATCAATGACAACCAACCTTAATCAACAACCTTTACATCTCCTCTTAGATGTACCAGCTCTCAGGACCATATCCATAGTGTGGAAAAACCAATGGAACCATTGGGATCGAGGGATATTCTTAGAGGTCCAACGTCATTCACAAAAAGAAATTTGTTCTTGAGGATACTTAGTGCCCTTGTATATGTTGGATAGTTTGAATTCAACGATGGGATGGAACCAAACTTTTATAAACTCAACTACATATGCCCAACTGTGAATATTCAGGCGATGCATCGCCCACCATCGCATAGGTGTCCCTCGCACCAATCCATGGCTTGAAGCCTCTACTCAACGGGTATGGTTTTCTCCATCTATATGAGAAATGTCTCTAAGGGCCTATCCCATCAAATTGTGAGGCATCACACAACTCCAATCCAATCCAACATTCTACTTTCTTTATCCTCTCACATATGCGAGTGGAAAATTCATAGGGCTTGTTTTTCCATCAATCCATGGCATCCTCAGAATTTGTGTCACAATACTTGATACTTCTCCAGCTTAATTCTCCATCTATTGTGGGGTTGAGGTAATATTCCCTACAGATAGTGATCTTGTAGATATTATCAATTATTGAAATTTGTGCATCCTCGTGCATTGGCTCATTATACATGTCCCCTTCATATGGATCTAGGGGTGCGACCACACGCAGGGTGTCTATTTCAAATTACATATGTCATTTCTTCAAGTTTAACACCACATTATTATCAAAGGCGTAGTCAATTCCCAGTAATGCAAGATATATAACAGATTCATCCATAATCTCTATGACCTCAAAGTTAGCCTTTGTTTTTACTCCTTCTATGTTCACTTCCACCTACTCCAATCGACCTATTGGGTATATTTTGTATTAATTGGCCAACCGTGGTTGGATGGGTGACTAGAACAACTTTGGTTTACCCATCACTTCCTAGGATTTCTTAGGAAAAATATTCACATCGGAACCTAGATCCAACATGACTACATCCATGTTATAGACACCAATTTTTTTCATCATCTTAAATTCTTGTCCAGTGCAATTTTGTTCACAAACCTAACATACATCTCATTCTGGCAGCGAAGGTGATATGGCTTCCTCCACTCCTTGTTCCTTCATTCAAGTAAATAACATCTGAGTCAACTTACTAGAATCTTCTTGATCATTCAACAGTCAAAAACAACAACACAAGAAAGAAGTTACTTGGTCTTCATATTCTCCCTTGCGACCTAGTTCATGTAAGACTTTTACGTGTGTTGTGCATTGCAATTCCTCCTGGTGTTTTTCTTCATAGGATTTATACTCAGTGTGTCACAACTCAATCTATCTGTGAGCCTCCTTTATTGACCATTGCTTCATGCACTGGATTTCCTCGTGCAGATGAGCTTCCTTCAAGGATATTTGTGTTGTGCACTATAATTCTTCCTAGGCATGAGCTTCTTCCAGCGACCTCTACGTTGCACATTGTAACTCTTCGCGGATCCAAGCCTCCTATAGCGACCTTTGTGTCTCCCAATGCACTTCTTCCTAGTTCCTAGCTTCATCAAGGGACCTCGAAGTCACGCATTATATCTCCTCACATTCTCTTTCTTCTTTCAATGCTCTCTGCACTTCACGTAGGAACTGTTTTTGTTGGGAAACATCAAACCTTCAAGGGGGATAAGATGTTTTTCTTATCTTCCCATCTGGATTTTGACTTGAGCCTTCACCATGCTCAAAGTATAGTCCTATCTTATATCCTCCTTGGATTACTACCCAGACATGCACCATGTTACAATTGGTCTTCTTGTCTTCCCACTTCTTCAACAAGTTGGGACAGTCTTCAGTGACATGCTCGGAACTATAGTAGTATGTACAAAGCACATGTGGTTTGGTACAAAAACTAGAGACATGAAAAAATTCTCTGTAATTAAAACGTGTAGGGGGTCTACCTCCCCCTTCACCATATCCTTGGTTGCAACCACGCCCATATCCACCTTGGGGACCTCCCTGGTATCCGCCTTTTTTTGCACTGTTGTGCTCACCACCCTTTTATTCCTCTTGTACCCAGAAGGCATCAAGAATATTATCTTGCATCAACTAGAGTGAGCGACAGTTTTTTACATCATTCCCAAAAAAATTACAGAACTCACATAATAGAGTATAAATCATTGTATGCTACTTATGTAAGGTTGGGAAGCAAAGTGGCACATGGATCCACTATCTACATATCTCACACCATTTTGTTTTCCCATATGGAAATTGACTAGGTGTGCCTGTTGTCATATAATTGGGCAATATAAGACATTCATCTCAATTATTCCCTTCTAAGAGACATGTGGTACACCAAATTTTCTCATGCATAACTTTCGTCTTAGCCATAACCTATAACTACATTGTCCGGTTGTCGAGTTGTGACTACACTTGTGCCAAACCTGTCGACGTCTCTGCCCCTCCTGACATAGCTTCAAGAAGCATGGAGATTTCCACTACCAATGTTTAAGTCATCACCTTCTCTTGGGTGAGAGGGACTCAAATATGGAGAATTAACCTTGCAATAAACCATTCTCTTTGATACACATTCTAAATTTGGAATGTCATCCTATCCAATAAGATTTTGATTCATTGGTCATAATCCCAGATGGTTTCTCCTTCCTTTTTTTTGATCTCCTTTATCTCTATGATACATTGGGATTTCAGCTTAGGATTTTGTAATTACCTAAGAAAATCCTTCTTAATCTCTGCTAGGGACCTTGTCTATCCCACTGATGCAATAGCTTTATACTTTATATACCATGTCAAGGCCCTGTCCCTAAATGTGGTCTCCAACTGCATGATATCTTCCACTTTGTCTGTGATTCTCTTTACATACCAAATTGCTTCACATGTAAACCAATGTTTCTCTACATCATTCTTACATGTTCCATGGAACACGGGTAGCCTCAGCATACTATCGTGATTTTCCATCTTCAAACTTGAGATCATTCCTCCTCTCTGAATAATAGGGGTTTGATTTCAACACAACATTATTCCTTAGTGTCAAGTATTGTTGACTTCACCTTCTTTGTCACTTGTCTCTTCACCTCTATCTTCATCTTCTCTCTCTTCTACTCCAATTTTTACATTGTTTTTTTTGTTTTCTTCTTGATTAAAAATGCACAAAGGGGGGCACATCCATCTTATTCTAAAATTTCTCATGAGGTGACCCTAAGAATTTCCTACTTGTAACCACGCAAGACCATCTATAATAGCCCATTTGTCTCCCCTGCCACTAAGCAAGCTTCCATCTTCCTCTTATTTTAGTGCACCAATATGTTGTGCCCTATATTCCAATCCTTTGTATGCAAAGCCACTATGCGTGCTATATTCTTCTCCTATATGTGCACTACCACTGTGTGCACTATCTTCATCTCCTATTTGCACACCACTTATCTACGTGCCAACTTCTTCTTCTCTTCTGATCAATGCACCACTACTATGTGCATCAATTTCTCTTTCTATTAGTGCATCATTGATCTGTGCTTCATCTTCCTCTAAGGTTGTGGCACTCCACAACAACAAGATATTTTGGACTTCTTCACCTAGGCCCTTACTACTACTACTACTGGTATCCCCATTGGACACTCTCTCTTCAATTGCATGCCTCTTCGTGGGCCTATCCTCGTCTGTGCTCCACTCTGACACAACATACTCTTCTGCACTACCACCTGGTGTAGTTTCTTTTCTCTTCATCCCAAACTTGACCCCTCATTGTGCGCTCTTGGCTAACTCTTTTGCACCACTCTACTCTTCTTTTCTTCTTATCTCAACTCTTCTTGCATACATCTTGGCTCTTTTTCTTCACTGCTCCTATTGGTCTATTCCATTCCTCACTTCATCTCAATTATTTTTGGATTCTCCTCAATGGATCCATTTTCTCTCT
>ML790800.1:617303-642866 GCA_009831015.1 Picea engelmannii | reverse complement strand
TAGGGGAGTGTTTACTTATCCATTCAATCAAGCTTCATATGCATCATCCTCATCTTTACAAACAACATTTTTATCCATAATGGAATCTCTTCCAGCATCTTCTTCCTTGGACCTTCCATGAAATTTCTTTCATCCTCGTTGAAAGAATCAGTATAATCCATCACAAATTCAATGGTGTAGCCTTATTTAACTTAAGCAAACCAAAATTCAATAACTGAAGTCCATTTTGTATCCAAAACTTTCAATTCTTCAAGCTTGGCTTGATCCCAAACCACTATCTTTCCAGTGTTGTATGTTCACTCGCAATCCTTGGGTTTCCCGTAGGGAAAACTCATGTTGTTTCACAGTCAACTAATCTTGAATTTCCTCTCAAGATGGATGCCACCTCATCTCTTTCCTTCATCACTCCCGAAAATAATTGTAGGTCCTGACAATGGAACCATTTTTTGGGTGTTTTGATCCATGCTTGTGTGTGTCCTTCTTAATGCTGGCGAGTTTAGACCCAAGGTTTGTCTATATTTGTCCAAAAAAAATCCAAGAGCACTTCCATATCAATCCTCAACCAAGGTTGAGGGAGATCTCATCAATGCAAAGAGGATCACAAAGACCATAAGGTCTTGTGATAGGGATGAAGGCTAAACACACAAAGATACATCGAGGTTGGAATTCATGTCACTCATATTTGACAAAAGATCAAGACTAAGAAGTAAAACAATACACACACATATCCAACTCATACATGATAGACACAGAATAGATCAGAACAAACACATATTTATTACTATAGTTATGCCATCACAACATACGTATACATTATGCAAAATATATATAAAACTTCATATCTCCTTTATATAAATCCTCAATATTACACACACTGTGCAATGTGCCTTCCCTCAAGACTCATACATATAACAGACACAAAAGTATATTCAAAATTGTTCCAATATTGCAATAGGCTCAGAGCGAGCTCGATACAAAGGAATCAATGAATCTCTTCTCGGACATCTAGCTAGGTAGCCCCATTTTTGATATCACAACTTCCTTTTATAACTTTCTATGCTCGAGAGTGTTGTCTCTTTCTGCTCTAATCCACTCGCTTGACTAACCAAACTTTGTCACACATTTCTGGCACTTACCTATATTCCACATAGCCTTCAAGAATCTGGGAATATTAACTACGCTGCCAACTCCATGATCCCTTGTGTTGTTGGAAGTAATCATTCGAGAGGATTTATCGATGATTCTTTTCTTGATTCCGATGTGCATCTTCTTGATTTTCCATCTTCAAACTTGATCTCGTTCCACCTCTCTGACTACTAGGGGTTTTATTTCAAAATGCCATTATTCCTCAGGGTAAATTATTTTTGACTTCACCTTCTTCTTCACTTGCCTCTTCACTTCTATCTTTGTCTTCTCTCTCTTCTACTCCAATTGTTACACTGTCATTTTTATTTTCTTCTTGATTAAAAATGTGCAAAGGGGGTGGTGCAAAGGGGGTGGTACAAAGGGGGGGTACATCCATCTTCTTCTAAAAGTTCTCATGAGGTGACCCATATATTTTCTTACTTTTACCCATGAAATACCATCTATAACATCATATTCTTCTTCCCTTCCACTAGGGGAGCCTCCATCTTCCTCTTCTTTCTGTGCACCAACATGTTGTGCCCTATATTCTAGTCTTGTTATCCCCATTTTGTGGGATAAATAAGGATATGATGTCTTGAGGCCCTTATGCTGCAAATATGGAGTGTCAAGAGATTACATGACCATCAGTGTCCACTTGCACATACAGAAGCCCACTATATCACCACATTCTGATCCATTGGCAATGCATCCACCACACTAGCTAGTTTCTGGAAGGCAGATGGGTCTTGCTCCATGAGGTACAAGTCATGTATTGTGGTAGGTAATCACCCTAATATTTAAGGCATTTGAACATGTTGTATTTAAGCTACTTTTGATTATAGAACACCTGATATGACATTATTCCTTTGACCTTGTTTCACCTTGGTGAGTGTCATAGATTTCCTAGAAGTGGCCAAACTTTGGAGAGGGTTTGTGACTAGGGGTCCCTTAATGGGTTATTGTACCACTAATGACCATACTTACCACTTTCTGCTCATTACACTCCCATCATATTGTCTTCTTATAGGCCCTTTGACTTTAGTGACCCAAGAAGGGCATGTACCTCATTTCATAGGAAGAAGAGGTTGAAGGCCCATAGGGATTGTTGTTGGCTAAAACGATAAGAGCATAGATATAAACCTTCCAAATTCTTCATCCAAGGATCCCCCGAGAAAGCAATGATATGATTCTCTGTAAAAAAAAAATGGGGACCTAAAAAAATAAATGATAATGAATGCTTAAGGGGTTAGTTGGGGGATAAGAGGTCTCATTATGAGCTAGCCTATCATGATCATGGGTATTTAGCGGTATGGAATTACCATCATCTGGTCACCAAGCCAGGGTAGTGGCTCTTAGTTTCACAACTGAGAGAAAGGGGGTCTCATCACGAGCCAACCTTCTCATTTCCGTAAGGTACTTGTGAGTGAAACTGTCATTATCTGGACACCACGTGAGGACAGTGGCCTTGAACTCGTTCCTTAAAACATGAAAGAAATAAAGAATGGAAAGAAGATGGGATTGGAAAAAGTGCATTGCAAACAAAGGTGCCACACACCCTCTACAAAGGCACCCATAAATGATATAATACGAGCCCTTGTATGTCATGAAACTCAACGACCTATGAATTCTAAACCCCTTCCACATCATCACCCACTAAATAACCTTGAGAGGCCATCCTTGGGAGAATCCCCTACTTGAGGGCTTTGGTTTACCCAATAGGACTCCTATGACACCCCTCCCATACTTAAACATGGTCAATTGTTTTGAGCAATTAATTTGATGAGGTAGTTTTTATGCACCTATTTAGGTGCATTGATTATTAAACGTGGTTTATGCTTGTCATGATATCTTTGACTTGAGATCTTTGGAGGGCATACCCTTTTGTTTTGCAGGACCTTGCTTGGTGGCCATTTTTGGGAGAACAAGCATAGCTTGGGATTCCATGGGGAAAGAATCCCACGAGATGGATTCCTAGGGCATGCATGCCATATGACAAAGACATACCTTTGGAGGCCTAAAAGACATCATGACAAACCTAACCCAACCCCTACCACCCAAACGACTTTCCTAGGAGAGGAAAAACGTCACCTCCTTGAGGGTTGATGTCATTAGGGGGATAGGTTTGGCGGTGATGGAGTTGTACATTAAGATTATAACATGATGAGGACACTCAAAGATCCCCAACAACTTCCACATCTTCTCCAACAACTTTCTCAAGTGTCAAAACGTCCCTTAAACGAGTGACGTCATCTTGTTATAGGGTTTCTTTTATGTAAAAATGAATTTTAAGATGAATTGTTTAATATTATTTTGATCCAACTGGTAAGATAATTATTGTGGACCCCTTATATTATTTTTTACCTTTTCTAAGTGGACAATCTATGTGATAGACATTTTGCATAAATAGAGATCATGGAATCTCATTTTAAAACATAGCTCTTCCATTATGAGAAGTACTTGGCTGAAATTTTCGCTGCTCTTGGTGATTATGGTGTTTCTCTCTTGTGAAATTTCTTTTGTTGAATGTATCTTGGTGAATGGATCAGGAGGAGTGATGCGCACCCCCTATAGGCTTGCTCTCTTAACTCTTGGATGAATTTTGCATGGTAAACTAGGGTGTGATATCTCATTTCTTGGATTAAGTAATAAAAAATATGCATATGTTATTTCTTTCTTGCTTATTTTAGTTATTTTTGGTGGAAACCCTAGGGAGGAGTATGTTGGATACACCCTCCATCTTTGATTCATCTTTTTTTTAAGGTTATAAGTCTTTTCTTGAGTAAGGGTTGCTAGGAGACATACAAGTGGGTATACCCTCCTAGATTTACCCTAAGTTGGTTAGAATACCCTAGGGAGTAAGAGGATTTAGACCCCTAGGGTTGTTGTTGATATAACTTGTTATTTAAGACCCCATTCACCCAATTTTAAAGGCACTAATCTGAATACTTTTGCATTGGAGAAATAAAATAGTGCATTGGGAAACGTGATTTCTTGCCATATTAATTTTTTACAATTAGGTTTTGTTTCTCGTGCCTTGAGCACCTCTTAGCCACTAGGGAATCCCCTCTAAAGGTTACAAACATTCATATTCATCCATTAGGGCTACATAAAACCTAATCAAACCCTCTTATTAACTCACAAACCAACTCTCATAAGTTGCTAAAAATATGCCCCTATAATCTACTAGTCTCAGCGCACTTTTTGGGTGGATTGTTGGTGAGTTTTGGTGGTTGAATTATTTGTTGTAATAACTTGTTTTTTACATCCATAAGGATGATAATTATCACCGCAGTAACTTTTTTATGACATCCTTACCTTTATGCTAAAGTCTTGCTCTTTCATTCTTGAGTCAAACTAGTCTTTACTAGCTTGTCTCTTGCTTATTCAACTTTACTTTTAGAACTTATTTTGCAGCTCTTATTACCTTTTACATGCTGATATATATCACTGATGTTTTCTACAATTATGGAAAACAATATTAACTTTATTTTCCACCTAACATATTGCATGCATACTTGGTTTTCCTTGTGTTTCAGGAAGGTATTATCTCTTTACAGGTCACTCAAAGCATTGGCAACCTCAAGAAATCTTCAAGACTCATCACCGAGTTCCCTTTTCCATATAGAAAATTTATTTTTATGGGAATCCGTTCATACATCACATTTTCCATCTAAAGAAGGACATGTGGAGAAAGCAAATCTCCTTTGGCACTTCGGCGTTCGGGAGATACAAGGGGTTGCATTGTGTGAATGTTCGAACTCCCGAAGCCCGAAGTACATCCAGGTCGTCCATCTGTTGAGACGTAAGGACCGTCAATTTGAGCCCTTCACGAGTTTTCTACTATCCTAGGGATTGTCGAGACGTAGACATCTGAAACCCCCGAAGGCCAGAGTCTCGGAGTGAATCGTGGTCACTGGTTGACGGGGAGGCGCGGTCTGTTGATTTCTCATTGTGGGTGTTCGTCGGTCCAGTACTCCTGTGGAATGGTGGAGTGGCACCTTGAAGAATCTCGAAGCCCGAAATCGTGAAGTAGGGTATCAGCAGTCGATCTAGTAGGAGAAGAGGAGTCGTCCGATCTACTTCGGAGTTCGGCTCTTCGGGAGCACGCCATGTTGGAACAGGCAGACTTTTTGGCTAGGTGGATTCACATTTTAATAATAAAATTGGGCATTATAAACCATGTGGTACCCGCGACCTAGTGGTTAGGGGAGGATGTATTAAGGCATAGGCTATGGCGTAGGTTCCGGGGTCGAGCCCCATGGAATCTCTTTTTGGTTTGGTATTGTTATATGGTGTATACAATATATATTCATTCACTATATTTAGCAGTGGCGCTAGAAAGTTCTCCAACAATATATAACCATGGCTATAGTTGGTGTGGTCTGCCAGATTTGGTGGACCCGCCAACTATTTTGTTTCAAACTTTGTTCACGGGTTGTCCTTGTGCATTTCCCTCCTGCAATGTCCCAGTCCCTAATTGGGCCACATGGCGACCTCTCATTGGGCCACAATGCCCCCTGCCAAGTCAACACGCCATGTCAGTCATACGGACTATACAGACTGCCACGTGGCACGATCTGATTGGTCCACAGATCGATCCAAAACGCCAAAAATTAGGTGACATGTGGCAGCCTCTGGTGCTGCCACATCATCATGTTGACGTCAGCATACCACATGTCACTTCCCTACTCCTACCATGTGTATTTTACAGACACTGACATCATCCGTACGGATGTTGATGTCATCAGTACGGATGTTGACTCATCCCCTGCTGACTGGGCTAGGTTGACCAAACTTTGACCGTGAATATATTTCAATCCAAAACTCTGTTTGACGAGTCGTTTACATCGTTAGAAAGCTTGCGACACACTCTTCGTGATCATATATTTTTCACTGAGTTTTGGTAAATTTGAATTTTTTCCCTTTCTCTATCTGTTGGAGCCATTCTGAGCGTTATGAGTTGCCTCTGTGAGTTCTGAGTTGTTCTTAGCCTTCTTTGGATCCTTTTTGGATCATGCCTTCCCACTGAGAGATTTTTGGACCACCAAAATATTTCATCAATCAACAGGTAAGTGAGGGAAGAGTCCCATCACTTTGTCCTTCTTGATCCACTTTGCCTTGCTTGGATGTGTGCCTTTTAAGCCTACTCGAAGATAATCAACATCACCCCTGCATGAAGTCCTCGTCCTCCTGTCCAAGATGATATCTTCATGTAACTCATCCAAGTACTCAGGTGCAAAATCATCAACTGAAGGTATTGAAAATTTCTCATCTTGATCCATGATCATGGGAGGCTCAAAAGGTTTCAAGTTCTCAACGTTCACAATTGAGTAAATCTTCATGTAAGGTGGAAGATCCAGACGAAAATCATTGGTACCATTTTTATCCAAGATAGTGAAGGGTCCACAATGAATGGGCTTGATTTTCTTTCCGTCACCCTTCAATCTCTCCTTGTCGATGGGAAGCCTTACCCGGTCTCCAACCTGGAACTGATGATCAACCCTATGCTTGTCATGCCAAGCTTTATAATGTGCTTGACTTTTCTCCAATTGTTTCTTGACTACTTGGTGTATCTATTGGATCCTCTAGATAAACTTGCGAGCTCTGTCCTATGTTCGTTCTTCATTCACATCGGTATCTCTTCCATACATCAAGTCCAAAGGAACCTTTGGTAGGTACCCAAAACATGTCTCAAAAGGTGAACTCTGAGTGGATGAATGTAAAGCTCGATTGTACGCATGTTGTACATAGGGTATATTTTCATCCCATAACTTGGG
The DNA here is from genome assembly GCA_009831015.1 of Picea engelmannii. Classification (NCBI taxonomy): domain Eukaryota; kingdom Viridiplantae; phylum Streptophyta; class Pinopsida; order Pinales; family Pinaceae; genus Picea; species Picea engelmannii. Next base: position 635,964 of record ML790800.1, on the reverse strand, counting down.
ATGCTTGTTGCAGTAGCCTCGAAGCAAAAGTAACATTATTTGGTTTACCACCTTTGTCTGTATGTCAGTTTGTGGATGAAAAGCACTGCTCCTCTTCAATTCGGTGTCCATCATCCTCCAAAAGCTAGTCCAAAAGTCCCCAAGGAATTGAGCATCTCGATCTGAGACAATGGATGTGGGTAATCCAAAGTGAACCCAAACATACTGAAAGAAGAGTAGCAGTATGCTCAGCAGTGATCTGCTTTTTACATGGCATCAAGATACGCATCTTGTTGAACCTATCCACTACAACATACAAATAATCATGACCCCCTTTGGTCATTGGTAAACCCCGTACAAAATCCATGGAGATACTTTCACATGGATGGGATGGAACAGGAAGTGGTGAGTATAGCCCCAGTTTTCTATTAGTGGGCTTACAAGTAAAACACATCACACACCCCTTTACATATTTAGTTTCAATTGCTTTCATTTGAGGCCAGTAACAAAACCTATGGAAATGAGCCATAGTGTTTCCTACCCCAAAATGCCCAGACACAAGAGAAGTGTGAGCTTCTTGTATTACATGGACTCATTCACTTGTAGGAACACATATTTTTCCGAGATGGTAGAGTAGTTTTCCCTGCAGATAATAGTTCTCTACCTGTGTACCAAGGGTTAGCTTTGCAAATACTTCTTTAAAATCTTCATCGATGGCATATTGTTCTACATAGCTATAATGAGATAAAGAAGTATTCCTCAAAATAATAGAAGCAACAATAGGAGGTCTAGAAAGAATATCAACTACCTTGTTACTTGTACCCTTTTTGTACTTGATTACCAAATGCAATTGTTGTAGAAAACCCATCCATCTGTAGCGTCGAGATTGTTGCAATTTGATCTGTGCTTGAAGATACTATAAGGTTTGGTGATCTGTATGTATGATTGTTTCCTTCTGTAACAAGTAGTGCTTCGATTTCTTTACACTCTGGACTAATGCATACAACTCTTTATCATATGTAGGATAGTTAACAATAGCTTGGTTAAAATTTTTAGAGTGGTAACAGATAGGCTTATGATATTGCATCAATACTACACCCATGGTGTATCCGCTGGCATCTGTCTCAATCTCAAAATGTTGTTGAAGATTCGTCAGTGCTAATACTGGTGCGGTATTGATCTTCTCCATCAAAATGTTGAAAGATTTGTGTTGCTTTCCTTCCCATTGAAAAGTGTTCTTCACATTGGTTAAGGCATGCATAGGAGCTGCTATAAAGAAGAAGTTGGGAATGAATCTCCTACAATACTGAATTGCACCTAAGAAGCTTTGAACTTCAGTTACACTCTTTGGCTCAGGCCAATTTACAATTACATCAATTTTGGAAGGATCAATTTTCAATTGTCCTCCTCCTACAATATGACCTAAGTACACAAGTGTAGTCTTGCCAAATTCACATTTAGACAATTTTACATATAGTTTTTCCCTTTGCAAAGTATCCAATACTTGCTTCACATGCCTCACATGTTCATCCCAAGTCCCACTAAAAATAAGAATGTTGTCTAAATATGCAATCACAAAGTCATCTAGGAAAGGCTTGAATACATCATTCATCACACACATGAAAGTTGTCAGAGCATTACCAAGGCCAAATGACATAACTAACCACTCAAACAATCCATGTTTCGTTTTAAAGGCAGTTTTCCATGCATCATGTTCTGCGACCCTGATCTAATGATATCCACTGCGCAAATCCAACTTAGTGAAATAAACAACATTCTTCAATTGATCAAGTAAATTATCTTTACGAGGAAGAGGGTATCGATTTTTCACCATGATTTTATTTAAGGCTCGATAATCGACACACATTCACCATGTGCCATCCTCCTTTGGCACCATCATGATCAGATAACCATAAGGAGATGAACTGGGCTTGATGACCCCTTGATCCAATAAGCCATGTACTTGCTTCTTGATCTTTGTCATCTCCATAACTGATATCCTATACATGCCCACATTAGGAAGAGGTGAATCCCGCTGAAGATGTATCTCATGTTGGATTTACCTCTTATGAGGTAATCCATCTAGTTCCTGAAAAATATCATCATACTTAGAAATAATATCAATTAATTTTTTTTTATGAGATGGATCACACCCTTGGAAAGCGTCGGATGTCTCGACATTTTTCTCTCTGACGACCATGAGTACATATCTCTTATTAGAGTTTATGATTCTTTTCATTTGCCCTGCACTAACAAGTGTTGTATTTACCCTCATGTTGTGAGCTCTAACAATATTTTCCACTCCCCCTTTAGTAAGGTGTTATTTGTTCTCATGACGAAAGAAGACTGCTTTTCTATCATAAATATAAGGACTTCCCAACATTGTGCCACATATATCAAGTGGTACAACATCCAAATCCACTTCATCAATCAAATTTGAAGAAATAGAAAATTTGATCCTACATTGTTTGGTGACATTAAGTTTTTCTTTCTCACATACCCAACCAAGAGGATAAGGCTTCAGATGTGGTTTCGTTTCAAGACCCATCTTCTTGACAAGTGATTTAGATATTAAGTTTACTTGGGAACTTGGATCAAATAATATATCAATCTTAGTATGTTTAAATACAACTCTTATATGAAATAACTCATTCCTCTTTCGTTCATCAACATGAGATTCATTATTGGAACTTGAACTAGAATGAAGAGAATATTTACCTTGTACTCCAACCGTTGTGATCTTTCCTTCATCTCCTGATTCAGAACCAAGATCTTGTTGCACTGTAGCAACAGTTTTTGTCTTCCCCTTTCCACTGAACCGTTTTGGTTTCTTTTCTGGATGCAATTTCCAACAGTGTTCTTCATCGTGACCGCTCTTCTTGCAATGAGTGCAAGATGGTTTTCCTCCTTCTCTCGTTACTATGGAGGTCTTCTTGTCCTTCCTTTTAACTTCTTAAAAGTCTTATGTGGGTGATTGGAAGGTTTCTTTGCAAGATCTTCTTGAACATGTTTCCCCCTGTTCTCAAGGTGAATGGCTTGCACACAAACTTCGTCAAGACTAGTGGGGTTAAACAAGAGAAAGGTATGAAAAATATAACTGTGAAGTGTGCCAATATACTTTATTAAAGTTTCATAAGAATCCAAAGGAATGTTCAATGCAAGAGCTTTCTTCCTAAATTCCTCTGTGAAACTTTGTATAGTTTGACCTTTATTTTACCTTAAAGTTTGCCATTCCATCATTGCTTTATGTAAATACCCTAATGGATAAAATTGCTTCCTTATCGTTGATTTAAATTCTGACCATGAGGAAAGAAGATTACCACACTTACTTATGTCCTGAAGCTTTCTCTCCCACCATACGAGAGTGGTGCCTTCCAACCAAAGATAAGCCAATTGTTTTTTAACTTCCTCTTCATCAATATGTTGGACACTACAATACACTTAAACCTATTGGATCCAATTATCTAGCTTTTTAGGATTAGCATCTCCATTAAACATCGGTAAATCAAATTTTACATCAAGATTTAATAATAGTTTCTTAAAATATGCTTTATGGCTAGAATGATGAGAATGATAAGAATGCTCAGAGAAAGAAGAACTAGAAATTGAAGGTGAAGACGGAGGCTCGGGAGGATCTCCTCCAACCCCTTGGTTTACCGAAGCATCATCATCTTCATGTTCTTCCTTTTTCTTCCCTTTCTTCTTCATCCTCTTCTCATAATCTCCATACATTCGTTCGGCCATTTCTGACATGCGATAAAAGACCATGTGAAAGTTTTTCTCCTGTTCATCATGCTTGTCCTCTTCTGCCATTTTCTTCCTTCAAGATGCACAGCCAACTTCGAGATTGAAAATCTTAAGAGTTCCTTCACCCTACTTATGCTTGGACCTACTAAGCATTCACACTCAACAATTCAAGTCAAAGATAACTTCTCTGATACCAACATGATCCGATATCTTTTCATTGTAACTTATAAAGAATTGCATTAAATGAGCATAAATTAAAGTGCACCATTAAAGAACGGAAAACTCAAAAATGAAGAGACATAAGCATCAGATATGAATACAAAAACTTGATAACGGAGTTCGTCCCTGGTGGAATACGTCTCCGGGTCCTACTCTCAAATGGGTAGGCTCTTTCATTAACTCAGCAAAAGAATTTGGCAAAATACATAAGTATACCTCATTCTGAAATCAAGCTGCAGAAATAATGCTCAGATCAGAAAACAGACAACACCACTGAATTCGTGTCGTCAAATTACCCAAAAATTACTGTCTCCACGCCTCGATCTGACTCTGGCACTCCCAGGCCCAAGAAGAATTTTGTCTCAGTTTTCATGCCCTCTGTAACTTGCAATGATGACTATATCGTGCATTGAAAAGCGTGCCCAGAAGGTCATATGGTCTGCACGCCTCCCCCTCCATGGCTGGGTTGATTCACATTTTAATAATAAATTGGTCATTATAAACCATGTTGTACCCGCGGCCTAGTGGTTAGGGGTGGATGTATTAAGGCATAGGCTATGGTGGAGGTTCCAGGGTCAAGCCCCGCAGACTCTCCTTTTGGTTTGGTATTGTTATATGGTGTATACAATATATATTTGTTCCACTATATTTAGCAGTGGCACTAGAAAGTTCTCCAACGATATATAATCATGGCTATAGTTGGCGTTGTCTGCCAGATATGACGAACCTGCCAACTATTTTGTTTCAAATTTCATTCACGGGCTGTCCTTGTTTATTTCCCGCTTGCCACGTGGCAGCCCTTGATTGGGCCACATGGCAACCTCTCATTAGGTCATGTTTCCCCCTACCAAGTTAGCACGCCACGTCAGCATGCCACGTCATCATTATGGACTGTACAGACTGCCACGTGGCATGATCCGATTGGTCCATGGATCGGTCCAAAATGCCAAAAACCAAGTGACACGTGGTAGTCTCTAATGTTGCCACGTCATCATGTTGACATCAACATGCCACATGTCACTTCCCTGCTCCTGCCACGTGTGTTGTATGGACGATGATGTCATCCATACAGATGTTGACGTCACTAGTACGGATGTTGACTCATCCCCTGTTGACTGGGCTAGGTTGACCAAACTTTGACCGTGAATATATTTCAATCCATAACTCCGTTTGACGAGTCATTTACGCCGTTAGAAATCTTGTGAAGTGCTCTTCGAAATCATTCCATTCTCACTTATTTTTTGGAACTTTTAATTTTTTCCCTTTCTCTATCTATTGGAGCCATTCTGAGCATTATGAGTTGCCTCTGTGAGTTCTGAGTTGTTCTTAGCCTTCTCTAGATCCTTTTTGGAATAGAGAGTGATGAAGAAAAAGTTTCCAGCTATATTAATGGCCTGAGGTATGAAATATAGGATGAAATCGGCATGACAATGATGAGAATGGTGGAAGATGCTTATTAGGTGGCCCTGAAAGCCAAGGAAAAGTTGTCAAGAAAGCAAAGCTATAGAAACGAGGAAAAATTCCAAGCAGAGGTAGAGGAACTATCCGAGAGAAGTTCTAGAAACCCAAAACTGAAGCCAGAAAGTATCACGATCAAACTGAAAGAGGAGGAAGTTCCCAAGGGGGGAAATATGGTGGCAGAAACTCTTTTTCTCGAGGAAGAGGAAAAGGCGGAGGAGGAGAAGTGAAATATTATACCTGTGGAAAGACAGGGCATATGTCTTGAGAATGTCCTTAGAGGAAGAAAGAAGGAGGTGGAGAAGCTCACATTCCGAAGCACAGAAGAGGAATGTGGAGGCAGAAGCAAAAAAAGATGCGAAATCCCTCATGATGAGGGAGGTTCTCTTAAAACCAGAGAAAGAGGTGGAAGAGCAAGTTCAGAGAAATAGTCTGTTCAGGACTGCTTGCAAGACCAAAGACAGAGTATGCAAAGTAATCATAGACAGTGGAACCACTAATAATCTGGTATCCACGGAATTGGTGGAAAATCTGGAGCTAGAGATAACTACACATTTGAACCCTTAAAAGGCATCATGGTTGTAGAAGGGACACCAAGTCATGGTAAGTCGACAATGCAATGTTGAATTTAAGATAGGAGGTTATAAAGATGAAATTTTGTGTGATGTCATACCTATGTACGTTTGCCATATTTTGTTGGGAAGACCATGGAAATATGACAGAAATGTCATGCATGATAGGAGAAAAAATACTTACACCCTTGAGAAGAATGGTCGTACACATATGTTGCTACCAATGGAGGATAAGAAAGTAAAGGAAGAATCTAGCCCAAGCATACTTCTCATGAGTGGGAAGGAACTCTTGAAAGAAGTCAAGAAGGAACAGGAGATGCAGTTTGTAGTGGTGAGAAATCCCAGAATCATCCTTACAAACACTTATGTGGATGATCTGCCTATAGAGATACAGGAATTGTTGGATAATTGTGTTGATATCGTGGTAGATGAGTTACCTCGATCTTTACCACCCGTTAGGAGTATCAGTCACCACATTGACCTTATTCTCAGAGCGAGTTTTCCAAATAAGGCAACATATAGGTTGATATCTCAAGAGAATGAAGAGGTCAAGAATCAAGTCCAAGAGTTGTTGGATAAAGGTTTGGTCAAAGAAAGTTTGAGTCCATGTGCAATACCAACTATGTTAAGTCCAAAGAAAGATGGAGGCTGGAGAATGTGAATAGATTCTAGAGCCATCAACAAGATCACCATCGGGTATAAATTTCCTTTACCCAGAATGGATGATTTGATGGATTTCTTAAGTGGAGAAAAATATTTTTCCAAGATAGACTTGAAAAGTGGCTATCATCAGATAAGAATGAGAGAGGGAGATGAATGGAAGACAACATTCAAGATGAATGAAGGGTTGTATGAATGGCTTGTCATGCCATTTGGCTTGATTAATGCCCCAAGCACATTCATGAGGTTGATAAATGAAGTACTCAAGGATTTCATTGGTAAGTTTGTAATTATGTATTTAGATGACATTTTAGTTTTCAGTAAGACTGCAGAGGAGCATTTGAGACATTTGAAGCTGGTGTTGAAGAGGTTGCAGCATGAGAAGTTGTTGATAAATCTGAAGAAATGTCCTTTCATGAAGACAAAACTCATATACTTGGGTTTTGTGATCTCTTCAAATGAGTTGAAGATGGATCCAGAGAAGGTAAGAGTAATCGAAGAATGGCCTTCTCCAAGAAGCATATTTGAGGTGAGAAGCTTCCATGGAATAATGAATTTTTATAGAAAATTCATTAGGAATTTCAGTGGCATTTGTGCACCCATACTAGACACCATAAAGAAAAAGCACTAATCTTTTAATTGGACAACAAAAGCTGAAAAAAGCTTCAGAGTATTAAAAGAGAAGATAACAGAACGACCGATTATGGTTCTACAATATTTTACAAAGACATTTCAAGTGAGATGTGATGCAAGTGGAGTAGCTATCGGTGCAGTATTGAGCCAAGACAATAAGTTTGTTGCTTATTTCAGTGAGAAATTGAATGACACTAAGAGGAAGTACTCAATGTATGATAAGGATTTTTATGTTGTAATACAAGCTCTAAAAAAATGGAGGCATTATCTTATTCCGAAGGAGTTTGTTTTGTACAGTGAAAATCATGCTTTACAATTCATAACCAGAAAGGAGAAGTTGAACCAAAGACATCCTAAACTGGTAGAATTCATGCAAAATTTTACTTTTGTTATTAAGCACATTAGTGGTAGTGCTAACAAAGTTGTTGATGCTTTGAGCAGGAGATGTATGATTATGTAGGAATTTCAAGTGGAGACCTTAGGGTTTGAACACCTTATGGGAATGTATCGTGAAGATCCAGATTTTAAAGAGGCTTATGAAGCATGTGAAAACCATTTTCTAAGGGACAAAATTCAATGGATAGAGTATTTAATCCAAAATGGATTGTTTTTCAAAGGAATCCAACTATGTATTCCAAAATGCTCAATGAGATACAACCTGTTGAAAGAAAAACTGAGCGGAGGATTGGTTGGACACTTCGGCCATGACAAAACTTATGCACAGTTGAGTTATTCATACTATTGGTCAGGCAGGAGGTCCAACATGAAGAAATTTGTGGACAGATGTAGAGTCTGCCAATATGCAAAAGGGAAGCAACAGAACACTGGTATGTATCAGTCATTGCTTATTCCAGACGGGAAATGGGATGCCACAAGCATGGATTTTGTGTTGGGATTTCCAAGAACCCAGAGGGGAAGTGATTCCATCTTTGTAGTGGTTGACAGATTTTCAAAAATGGCACATTTCATACCATGCCAAAAAACCAGTGATTCTACTCACATAGTTAATTTATTTTTCAAGGAGGTTGTGAGATTGCATGGCTTTCCCAGAAGTATAGTCTCAGACAGAGATACCAAATTCGTGAGACACTTTTGGAGAACTCTGTGGAAGAAGCTAAGGACAAATTTGTCCTTCATTTCAACATATCACCCTCAGACAGATGGACAGACTGAAGTGGTAAATCAGAGTTTAGGGAATTTTCTAAGGATCTTGGTAACTAGACATCATAGTCAGTGGGATCAAATTCTGCCCCAAGCAGAGTTTGATTATAATGATTCTTCGAACCGAAGCACTAGAAAAAGTCCATTTCAAATAGTGTATGGGATGCATCCGAGAGGAATTTTGGAGTTGAGATATTTGAGACATGATGAGTTCTGAAGTGCAGGAGCATAATACTTTATTGCAGAGATGCAGAATCTTCATGATCAGATAAAGGGACAGCTATGGGATAGCAGTCAGAAGTATAAGAGCTGAATTGATCAGAAAAGAAGAGAGGTTCATTTCAAAGTTGGAGATCAATTTTTAGCACACCTGAGAAAGGAAAGGTTCCCAAAGGGAACATATAACAAATTAAAGATGAACAAAATAGGACCATGTAAAATCCTTAGAAAATTCGTTGCCAATGCTTATGATATTGAGTTGCCAGAAGATGTGGGAATATCACCCATATTCAATGTTGCAGATATGTACCCTTACAGGATGGATGATACAGGAGAATCAGGTGATCAGAAGGAGATCCAGTGGGAAAAGCAGATGCCTGCAATAGAAAAACCACAAATGGAGAAAATTATAGATCAGAGGATTGGTAAGAAGACTAGTAGAAAGACTTATTTTGAGTACCTGGTGAAGTGGAAAGATCACCCTGCAGAGGATGCTAGTTGGGTAACTGAACCTGATATTCATGAGCATGGAAAAACGGTGCAGGAGCTCATTGAGAGGAGTCCATGAATATTTTTTCTAGAGGAGTATGATGCATGAGCATCACCATCAACAATTGAAGATGCCAAGTGGAGGACAACTTAGCACCCAATGCACACATTTCAAATCAATTTTGATCCCACGGAGAGCGCATCATTTATGTTTTGAAAGCATTGTGAATTAAAGATTTTAAATGTTTTGAGGAAAGATCCATCACATAAGGTCGTCGAAGATTGTAATCGTCTTAATTATCTATAGGGTTGTACAAATTTTGAGTTCCAGTTCTTATCTAGTTTGTAAATTATGATTCAATGTAATAGTCCTTAGTAGATGAATGTATTAACTATGATAGGATATCACTAAGGTAGTCTAGAGGGAAGGATTGAGAATCCTCTCCGTGCATAAATATATGTAATCGATGCCCAAATGAGGTTGTTGAATATTATGGTTAGCGTTGCTAGTTATTATAGAGAGCTACAAAGAACTGTATGAGTCCATGTACATACTTTGCTGAAGGAATACAAGTAGAGAGGTTTGATTCCAAATGTATGTTGTTGTATTCATCTGAGTTCATTGAGTACATGTGATGTTTCTTTCTGTTTTATGTGCCTAAGTATGCATTTCATGGTTAAGTTTGTGAACCTTTAATGTTCCATAAGTTTCAATCGTTTCTCTTCTGAGAGCTTTGGTGCAAGGAGAGCATAGTTTCTGCAAGGTGTGTGAAGGCCGAGTCAAGTTTGAATCAGAAGCTCAAAAGAGGTAGCATGAAACATTTCAGAGGAAGTGCGAGTACACAGTCACTCAGTGGAGAGAAAATTTTGAAGAAGAGTTTTGCAAGGAGTCCATCGGTCCAACACTTAGTCGAAGTGTTGAAGAAGTCTCAGGGAGGACGAATGCAAGGAGTGCGTAGGGAGATTTTCAAAAAAATCTCTAAGTCCAAAATCTTTCAGAGGTTCATACGATACAAGGAGTGCACCAAAGGTCTAAAACACCTCAAGGAACAAATCTTAGAAAGGATAGTGACCAAAATCTTTAAGGAGGAAGAAGTTTATTTGTTTTAAGGGTTGAATATACGAGATCCGTCTAGAAGGATCTAGGATATCTCATCACCATCATATCTGGAGAAGTAGCGCAAGGCTTAACTTTGTAAGTCATTAAGACTTCACGGATCCGACATAAATTATGTGTTGGATGCAAAGGAGATGGAACCCTCAGAGTTCCAAAGTCTGGAGTTGATCTGAGCCATTGATCTGAAGGAGGACATGTGGAGAAAGGAGAGGTCCTTCAGCACTTTGGAATTCGGGAGATACAAGGGGTCGCATTGTGTGAATGTCTAAACTCTTGAAGCCCCGAGTAAATCCAAGTCGTCCATCTGTCGAGACATAGGGACCGTCGATTTGGGTCCTTCATGAGTTCTCTAGCCTGACACTATGGAAGTTTTAAAAGTGTTAGACATTCAGAACCCCTGAATCCTGGAGTCCCGAATTGAATCATGGTTTTTGGTAGATGTGGAGGCGCGGTCCGTTGATTTCTCGTTGTGGGTGTTCGTCGGTCCAGCGCTCCAGTGGAACGGTGGAGTGGCACCTCAAAGAACCCCGAAGCCTGAAACAGTGAAGTGGGGTATCAGTCATCAATCTAGTAGGAGAAGAGGAGTCATCCAATCTACTTCAGATTTTGGCTCTCTGGGAGCAGGCCGTGTTGGAACGAGCAGACTTGTCGAAGCCTAAATTCCTCAAAACAACCCTCATTGTAGATTGGAGTGGATGTTGTGAGTCGTTGATCCTAGCTGTGGTTCGACGCTCCGTCACTTCGATGTTCAGAAGGATTGGAGTATTACTCTGTTGAGACTCCTAAAGTTAGATAGCTCCGATGTCCTGAATTCTTCAGAGACTTGAGGTTTAGCCCACGATTTTTGGCCCACGGTCCTAGGTAGGGCTTGCTAGTGCTCGGGGACCCCCTGAAAAGTAGATTTTACATTCAGGAAAAAAGGTTTAAGGCCTATGTAGTGGATTTGAGGGCTCAGAAGGAGCCTGTGAGCTAATTCAGCTCTCAAAGTTGATCGATCCTAAATGGGGAGGTCACGTGGGCCCCAGGAGTGGGTGGGGGCCTGCATCACAAGTGGGAAAACTTTATATGATATGAAATTGTATTCAAACGTGATAAGGTAATCATAGCTTCATGACACTCCATGAGGTTATATCATCACCTATAAACAAATATTACACATGGAGTATCTATGGAGTGAAGTGGATCACCAATGAGTATTTGAGCATCTGAAGTAGGCACATCATGGTTCATTTTTTATCTTCCAACAATTATGTCGCAAATTGGAAAATGGAAAGGATTGAAACTGGAACTAATCAATAAATCAGAAGCACCTATATCCCCATAAATGAATTAGAAGCGCCTATATCCCCATTGTCTTTATTATATCCATAAATGAATTAGAAGCACCTATATCCCCAATTTAGCGGTTGTACCGAACCTAATCTATCTAGTTCCAAGGTATGGTTCACTAGGTTTGGGAAAGTGAAAAGGTTTGCTCGGTTCAATGGGTGACCATTTGTTCCAATGAATTCACTGGACTATTCAGGTTCATCTGGCAAAGGAACAAGGAAAATATAAAGCTAGGCGCATATGAGAAACTCTTGGTTAGGAATGAACTACATTTTTTAAAGCTATAGCGAAGAGAAAAGCTGCAGGAAGCTAAGTTGGTATGGAATCAGTTTATGAACTAGTAATAAACCAGAGGTATCACCAACATAGGTTTCATCACTAAAGGTACAGGTGAGCTATATTCTATCTTTATTTTTAGATACTTTGTCCAGACTCCCGTAGGAAGTCAAGTAATCCTTGGCATGTCTTTAACCATATCTCCCACAATGAATCGCCCTAATCCATACATATTCCATTAATTAGTATCCCTACATCGGGAGAGTCGAGAAGGTAGGTGGCTTTACACATGCACTAGTGTGTCAGCTGAGAGGCCTTTCCATATTAATTTCCATAAACTGTTTGAACTACATCCCGTCTACAAGTTGATAAATGTTTTCTTTTTTATAATTGTTTGCTTATGTGCATGGGGTGAGGTGAAAAAACAGCGAAGCAGCTTGAATATTAGTTTTGAAAAAAACAACGAAGCAACTTTTACATACCATTTTGGAAAAGGACAATTGATTCAGAGTAGATTTGGTATTTCCCTATCAAGAGTGTTGTAGGTTAACAAAATATATAATGATGTTGTATTTGATCCTTAAAAAAATGTAATTGCATACGTACCTTTTATATCATGGATTTCATGGCGAGGTGAGTGTTCGCAGAATACAGAGCTTTCATTTTTTACTCACAATCTTGATTTTTCTATTACCTGTTAACAACTGTCAAGTTATTAACAATTTAGCATTGTAAGGGATCCTGAAGAAACATGAAGCAAGTACATAAATTATCTTGAAAAATATTAACCTGGAAACATAGCCTTCAAATATATTTTCGATTTCCTTCACCAATCTAAATCCAACCACACTGACTACTCATGGCATCGTAGAATGGAGTCAATTTCCTTGCCCAATGTAAATCCAACCACACTGACTACTCGTGGCATATTAGAATGGAGTATATCAAATATTTAAATACACTTAATCGCATCAAATAAGGTGGACTAATACCATGGACTACCCAATACCATAGTCTTGAAAACTATCTACGGTAAATACAATTATAGATCATTCACTGAGGATAGCCTAAAATATGAATCCAACCACACTTACTACTATTGGAATTTTAAAATGGAGTATACCAACCCTTTAAATACACTTAATCACATCAAATACCATGGGATAATACCATGGACTACCCAATACCATGGTCTTGAAAACTATCTACTATAAACATTTCACCAACCTAATTAAGGTTGATCTTACCTAACACAATTATAGCTCATTGAGTGAGGATAACTTAAAAAAATACTTTTTTAGTAGGTTATTATTTTCCAACGAGACAAAGTTGATCTATTCATTACCTAACAAAACAAACACAATTATAGCTCATTAAGTCGGGATAGCTTCAAAAAACATTTTTTTAATAGATTTATTATTTTCCAACGAGTCAAAGTTTTACCTTGATCTATTCATTACCTAACAAAATGGACAATTATAACTCATTGAGTGGGGATAGCTTTAAAAAATAACTTTTTATTAGGTTTATTATTATTATTTTCAAGTGAGCTTGATCTATTCATTACCTAACAAAACAGACACAATTATAGCTCATTGAGTGAGGATAGCTTTAAAAAATGCCTTTTTAGTAGGTTTATTATTTTCCAGGGAAGCAAAGTTCTATCTTGATCTATTCATTTTTTATTTTTTTTACAGAAACGGTTATAGATTATATTAATGGGGTGGACTAGCCACAGATTCGATTACAAAATGGCCTCGAATTTCTTCGGACCTGCCTTTCTGAACCATTCTACTTCTATAGCTATAGACTTGTGAACTGAACTAGTTCCTGTACGCCTTCTAAATGAACTGGAATAAATTTAAATGCCTAAACTCCAGTCACTATTTCAGCATATGTCTCAACGTTGTTTCAGCCTATGTCTCAGCACTGTTTCAGCATTACAGCGGTGTTTCACCATCTGTTCCAGCACTGTTTCAGCATATGTTACAGCACTGTGTTTCAGCATAAGTTCCAGCACTGTGTTTCAGCATATGTTACAACATTGTTTCAGCATTACAGCGGTGTTTCAGCATCTGTTCCAGCACTGTTTCAGCATATGTTCCAGCATTGTGTTTCAGCATTTGTTACAACACTGTTTCAGCATTTGTTACAGCGGTGTTTCAGCATCTGTGACAACGGTGTTTCAGCCTATGTCTCAGCACTGTTTCATCATTTGTTACAGTGGAGTTTCAACATCTATTCCAGCACTGTTTCAGCATATGTTCCAGCACTGTGTTTCGGCATCTGTTACAGCATTGTTTCAGCATATGTTCTAGCACGATCCCTTTACATCGGTTCTGGATTTCGTGGGGTAGAGACAGGAAATCTCATAATTTCGGCTGCCACATGGCCCTGTCCTTATTCTAGCGCTTCTCTGCACAATACTTCTCTCACCTGCCTCATACCTTCGCTCCTGCACTTTGGAATCCTCCCTGGCAAATTTCAGACTTCTGCATTTTCTGACAGGAAAACTCCAGTCTATTCCTTCTCCCCAGATTCTAAGGGATTGGTTGATGATTTTCAACTCCATTTACATTGATGACTCCCTTGCCTAGGGAGGTGCCTCTGTTCGCTTCGTGGTCTGCCAACTGAATAAGATGCCTGAGGACGTGGTAGAACTTCACCTCTTCGAAATCTTTCATCTGAACTAGAACCTTCCTATAATAGTGATCCAAGCCCACGTTTTTGGGAGCCTTCCTCTGATTGAGAACATGGATAAAGATTCTAGAGTCCCCTATGACAGCCAACTTCGAAATTGATAACCTTCTTGCCTGAGCCAGCCCTTGCCAGATTGCTAAAATTTCAGTTGTGTTATTGGTGTTCAGACCCAGCCCCCAGGAAAAGTTGAGCATAGTTTTCCCTGAGCTGTCGAGTAGGACCCCTCCACTTCCCGCGGGACTGGGATTCCCTTTCGAGGCCCCATCCACCTGCAGGATATGCTTCTCCAAAGAAGATCTCCAATTTAAGAACTCTTGTTCCTCCAGCCTAATTTCCCAAGGGAAATAGTGTTTGGAAAATTGCTTGGTTCTGGTCAGGAGGGAGGGATCAAGCTCAAGGAACCAGACATACTCATCTTTGTTAGGGTTTACTTCGTTGGTGATATTAGTTTTTGAGGCTATCAGATCACCCAGAATCGCTTTCACTTTGAGTGCAGTTTGGGCCGGCGTCCCTGTTATTTCCCTGAATATCCTGTTGTTTCGCTCCAGCCACAGTTTCCAGCAGACTACTTTCGGCACCCACATCAAGCAATGCTTTAGCAGGTTCAATTTGGTAAAAGAGAAGGGAGACAAATCGACCCAGGAGGAAAACAAAGAGGTAACTGAAGAAGGCAGGGGTACATTCAACTGGCCAAGAATGAGATTCCAAAGTTCCAGAGCAAAGGGACAAAGGAGGAAGAGGTGGACAGAGGTTTCAACATGAAAAGCACAGAGAGGGCATCGAGAGGGGCCTTCCCAGCCTCTTTTTGAGAGGTTTTCCCATGTAAGGATACTGTTGTGCAGAAGGGACCAGCAGAAGAGATCTAATTTGGGAAGGGAGGGAAGGAGCCATATATTTCTCCACACCAAGGGATCAGGGGCTACCCAGGGGATAGCTTGCAGGGCTGCATAACCAGCTGCAGAAGAGTAACTGCCAGACGAAGAGCCCCAGCCTCTTTTGTCCTTCTTCCTGGCCGAGGAGGGGGAGCACCCTTGAAGAGCATCCAGGAGGGTTCAAGCTTCAGTTTATAAGTGTTGCGGATAGTCCCCCAAATTCCACTTAAGCCAAAAGTCATCCTGGCTCCAAGCTGAAAGGTCCCACAGGGTGACTTTGCTAAAGTAGTGGAGCCAGCTCTTGATGTTTTCCATCCCTTCCGAAAGACTTAAAGGGGTCTGTCCTAAGATAGAGTCTTCCCAAAACTTGATTTTTCTGTCGTTCCTCAGGATCCAAAAAATATTTGAGGTGATCAAGTCAAGAGCCTTAAGGTAGAGAGAAAGCATGGGAGAGCCTTTTCTAGTCAAGGGGGGGCGATCGAGGCACCTTTCTTTGTGACCACAGAAATATTTAAGCCTTAGAGCTTTGGAGCTCCAAGTGGTTTTACCTCTTATCATCTTCCAAAGAATCTTACCTCCCATGGCCAGATTCTGAGTGGCCACATCTCTTACTTGCAGCTCACCTTCCATCCTGGGGGCTTTAACTTTATCCCAGCTGACTAGGTGCATTTTTTTCCCCTCATTCCTTCCCCCTTCCCAAAGAAATTTTCTCAAAATGTTGTCTAATCTCTCACAAATCCTCTCGGGGCAAGGAGAATGGAGGCCTGATAGACAGGAAGAGAGGTGAGGACATAATTTATGAGGATTAACTTCCCTGCTTTGTTCAGCTAAGTTGCTCCCCAGGCCAAGATCCTGGCTTTCATCTTGTCCAACAGAGGCAGCCACAGCTTACTTCTGGGGGCAGTTTTGACTAGCGGGATTCCAAGATATTTAATGGACTCCCATGTTGAAGTTCCTTCCATTTCCAGCACCCTGGAAATACCAATCATTTCTATAGGAGGGCAGTTCCAGCCATAAATTTTACTCTTCCTCAAACTGATTTCGCTGCCTGAAATTTCAGTGTAGTCATCCAATTCTTTCTTGAGTGCTCTTCCGGTGGGTAGGTTGGCTTGGCCTAGAAGGAGCGTATCATCGGCAAATTGAGCATGGTTAATTCTCTCAGCTCTAGGAGAAATTGTGAGGCCAATTAAGTTGCGCTGTTGCATACTTTTATTCAGCTGAAAGCTTAGCACGGACGCTTGTATGGCATAGAGCAGGGGGGACAGGGGGCAGCCCTGTCTGAGTCCCCTTGAAGCTTGGAAAAATTCAGTTGGTCTACCATTGACCAGGGGAGCGATCCACGGCTCCGCTATACAGGCCCGGATCCAGCGAACCAAATGTGGGTGAAATCCCATCTTGATCATCACAACATAAAGGAAATTTTGCCTGACTCTGTCAAAGGCATTCGCCAGATCCAGCTTGACTAACATTCCTTTTTCCTTCCTTTGACAGCTTGAGTGGATAGCCTCTTGCACAAGGATAATATTGTTCTGGATTTGTCTCCCCTGGATGAAGCCCCCTTGGTTCTCCAGGATGATCCTTGGGAGGACTTTTTTTATCCTGTTTGCTATTACTTTGGTGATGATTTTGTACCCCAAATTGCAAAGCAAAATAGGGCAGAATATTGAGAACCTTTGGGCACCTTTCTCTTTGGGAATTAAATCTAGAAAGGAGGAGTTGGTACTCCCTCCAATTTTGCTACAGTTCTGATAGTTCCTCACCATTCTGACTAGATTTTTTGGATGATATCCCAGCAGGCTATATAGAACCTGGCCGTGAATCCATCAGGCCCGGGGGCTTTATCCAGGTTCATAGCTTGAAGAGCTTTGTTGATCTCCTCAGTCGTGATAGGGGCGATCAGCCAATGGTTGTCCTCTTCATTTATCAGCTTGGGGACCACCATGAGAGGGTAGAGATCTGGTCTAGTGGGGGCCTCTAGCTCTTCAGTAAATAGATTTTTATAGAAGGAGTGGGTTGCACGTTTGATCTCCTCAAATTTTTTGTAGGTTTGTCCCTGAAAATGGATTTCTCTGATTGAGTTATGATTCTTCCGGGATTCTGCCTACTTGTGGAAGAAAGAAGTATTTTTGTCTCCTGCTTGGAGCCATAGACTTCTCGACTTTACTTGCCAGCACTCTTCCTCTCTTCTAAGAGCTTTGTGAAGCTTCTTTTGCAGCTCCAACTCGTCGTTCAGCATCGCTGGGGTGACCGGGGCAGACTCCATATGACGTTGGTAATTCTCCAGGGTCCTTTATGCTTTTTTCCTTTCTTGCAAAGGGGAGGGCAGGTTCTTTGCCCAGATTTTGAGATCCACTTTGAGCCTTCTCAGTTTCTCTTCCCAAATGAAGAAAGGTGATCCTGACACACTCTTCTTCCAGGACTCCGATACCAACTCGAGGAAGCTGTCCGAGGAGACCCATAGAGGGCTGAAGCGAAAGGGGATCGGGCCCAGATTTTCCCCAAGGATCAGGGAAAGGGAGATGGGCTTATGATCCGGAGTGCAAGCTTGCAGGATTTCAGACGAGGTGAAAAGGCCAAGGGTTAAAAAGGAAGAGTGAACTAGGAAGCGGTCTAAGCGGGCTGCAATGTGCCTCGGTCCCACTCTTTTGTTGTTCCAAGTGAAATTTCCTTTTCTGGGTTTGATGTCCTCCAGATCCCAATCCAGCATAATGTCTTCAACCCACTCCCGTGCAGGGTCTCTTACGGGTGTTCCTCCTTTTTTTTCAGAGAGGGATAGGGTGACATTCAGATCTCCAGCAAGAATAAGATTCTCATGATGGTTAGCAGAAAGGAAATTATTCAGAGATTCCCAGCAATCTTTTTTTTCCGATAAAAGAACCAGAGCATGAATATTAAAGAGGCTAACATGATGTCCTGATTCGCGGTGCAACAACTTCGTGAACAGCCAATGGATGGTGCTATGTTCTTCGATCAGGTCTAGCATTGAGGAGTTCCAAAAGGTGGCTAGACCTCATGAAGCTCCCCTGGCGCTAGAGGCTCTACCTGCTCCTTTTTTCCAGAAATTTTTACTAGCCTGGATGGTCTCAGGCTCCTCCATCTTCGTCTCCTAGATCAAAAGTACATCCGGGGAAGTCATTCTGACTAGATCTTTGACAGCTTCTTCTTTTAGTTTACTTCCCAACCCTCTACAGTTCCAGGAGACGTAAAGCATTAGGAACCAGAGGGGGGGG
>ML790800.1:599998-617253 GCA_009831015.1 Picea engelmannii | reverse complement strand
AGCCTTGCCTTTTTTTGAGGATCTGGTTTCTATCATAGCCGGGATGGTATGCTGAACTCCTGCAGTGACGTCCCTATAAGATTTCTCCTCCCTTTTTTTCCTCTCTGGTTTCCTTCCTCTAGGGGCCTTCTCAGGGGTTCCAACAGAACTGCTGGACTCTATGGCCCCCTCATCTGTATCTGCACCCGTTTCGGAGTCTAAAGGGATGTGCTCCTCATCCGACTTCATGGATTCATCTGCTAGAGGGGTTTCATTGACTGGAATTGGATTTTCTGGGGCTGGCGGGGACTGAGTGACTATAACGATTGGATTTTTCAAGGTTTCCTTTGGCTTGTTAGCCCCTTCTTTCGGAGGTGCCTTCTGAGGGTTTGGCTTTGAAGATGATGGTTGGCTCGCTTGCTTTGGCCTTGGCTCTTTGAGTTTAGGACCTGGTTTGCTTTTCTTGACCTTTTTCCAACCCTCATCATCTTCCTTTTCTGGGCTTTGGTTCTTTGGGCAATTCCTTTGGAAGTGTCTGTGCTCTTGACAGGATCTGCACTTGAAGGGGAGGTGTTCATAATCAAGTTTTTGGTAGTGAGACCAGTTGCCCACAGTAAGCTTCACCGCCTTCGGGAGCCCTGCCTCAAGATCCACTTCAACACATATCCTAGCGCAGTTGTAGATGGACTTGTTGTCGGCCTTATCAATGAATTTCCCTATTCCATTCCCTATCTTTTGCAGAGCTTCATAGTTCCAGCAGTGAATTGGCAAGTTGGGGAGCCTGACCCATACAGGTACCTCCTTTGGCAATTCCATCGTGGGATCGAAGTCCGGGGTCCAGCGGTTCAGATACAGCCCCTGGGTTCCCATAAAATATGGTCCATTTCTGAAAATGAGGTCCTTGTCTTCCTTGTTTATAAACTCGAAGAGAAAAAAGCCACTGCTCAAAGGGTAGCAAGTAACTCCTTGCTTAAGGAGGGGCTTCCAGTTCCTTTGGACCCAAGCTTCGGTGGTTTTTGCTGAGGGCCAAAGTCCCATAAACTGGCCTACCAGCCCTCTCTCAGAGAGAGCCAAGGCTATCTTGATCGCTTGCGTCTCCGGGAGGGCGATTTCTGGGATTTCATCTAGCTTTTTTATGAATTTTGGGACCGTAGAAGGGATCTTGCGCTTGCCTCCGCTGGCAATCAGCTTCCTGAACGCGTCCTCTTCTGAACTCGGAGGGGGAGGGGCAGAATCCCCACCCCCTGGGGCATCCATGGCCGGCCATGGCCGGCTCTGGCTGCAAAAACGGACCCTGGGCGCTCTCCACGAACCCTAACGCACTATCGCTTCTTCAAGTCCTTAAAAGGTATGTGGGCTTGGCCCAGTTAAGCTTTCTGCAGCTAGACCACATCCTTACTCGGGTTTGAGCACAAGACCTGACCTTCGTTGCAAGAACGAATTTACCATCCAGCCGCCTCCGCTGACCTTTCTTGATCTATTCATTACCTACCAAAACAGACACAATTATAGCTCATTGAGTGAGGAAAGCTTAAAAAAATACCTTTATAGTAAGTTTATTATTTTTTAGAGTTAAGTCTTGATCTATTCATTACCTAACAAAATGAACAATTATAACACATTAAGTGAGGATAGCTTAAAAAAAAAAATAGTAGGTTTATTATTTTCCAACTAGGCAAAGTCTGGTCTTGATCTATTCATTTTTTTCAAAATTTGGAACATTTGGACAAAAATCCTTAAAAAAATAAATTCCATGGTCAAAGTGCCCATCAATTAAAGGAAAATCTTACTTCTTGATGGCTCTTACATGTGAACATGTCAATTCTCATTTATTGGCATACACCATGGGAAAGAGTAAGATTTTGACAAAAATTCAAGATTACTAGAATAAGTTAATCTTGTAGAAAACATATCCCTTCCCGACCACAAATTTGATAAGTTTTTGACAAAAAATTTAGGCATGAAAAGAGTTCTACCATGATCCAAGTTTTGTCCATGGTGGAACAATCCCTTTGGTAGTTTTCCCAATTCTAAATCAACCGATATCGTTGAAAAATTGATCAAGACTCTAAATCAATGAGAGCTTTAACTTTCTGTATCGATGAATTCCTACAATTGGAGGAAAAAATGTTAGAAGATTGGACGACTCTATTTTAATCACACCTTATTTAGAGCTATAATGCAATACATAATTGAATTATATAAACCATGAATATATTAGTGTATACTTCTACTCTTCATAAATGACATCGGTTTAATGACACATATACTCATGGTAAGGTGCATATAGGGGCTTTGATCTAATCTCATGTTGTATTACTTAAATACATCATTTGAAAATTAAATATGAGAATATTAATGTGGAACAAAATCCCAACATAAAATAATGCCATTATAATAGTAAACAACATAGTTATCACTATGAACATCACATGAATATCAACAATAAATTAAAGAGAACTCATAAAACATGATGGTTAAACCATCAAATATTGTAGTTATAACCTAATAAAAGATTAAATGAATGTATTTTTTTCTCATACATAATTATATGTCAGTATGTGAATTTTTAAACAAGTTTATAGCTAGGTAAAAAAAAATATAATTATTCTAGGTGGCAAATGTAGGCAAGGTTCTTATCAACCCAGGAGGGAAAATAGAATGTTCCTATGCATGGAATCTAGGAATTCTTTCGAATAATATTGTTGAGGCTTATGCCCTCCTACAATATTTAAGGCTTATTGCTTCTCTTAAAATTCTGAATTTGACTATGGTTGGGAAACTTGAAGAATGTCATTCAACATATGATTCTGGACACTAATCCCATGGATTTCAAATTAGCATCAATGTTTATTAGAATTCGGCAAGCCTTATCCCACATTCTGGGATTGAGATTTTGTCATGTGCTCCAGAAAAATAATTGAATTGTAGATTATTACGCAAATAAATCTATGCATGAAAAAGGGGTGACAATTTTTATTAATGGCAAGGCTCATTTCCAACCAATTCCATGAAGACATGTGTCCCCTCATAAAACATCAATTTGAAGGAGCACTTGGCTCCTTTTATGAAGTACAAGTTTCGAGCTAGAAGACTTGGGGTGATGCGATGGCTCTCATATCACACACCTTAGTTACACCATTATTGCAATTATGATACATTAAGCCTCTGTTGCAATTATGAAACATTAAGCCTCTTCTCACACGGTTGAGGTGGGATTAAGAGTATAGATCCAGATGTGGTTTTTTGGGGATTATGGATTTCATCTTTTGGTTTGGACATATGAGATTTGATGTGGTTTTCAACCCAGTGGATATCTTGTTCTTGGTGTAGCTCTCATCTTAGTGGACCAGAGCTTCTTGGCTCGAGGGTTTGGTGGCTTAAACGAAATTTGGACCTTACTTCTTCTCTCTCTTGGGTAAGAAATTTTTCTTCTACATTCTCACTCTGTGTTTCCTAGACTCAAGGGCTTGCTCTATTTACAATCTCACTTGTTTAGTGGCATCTCTTTCTTGTGGGGAACTATGATATGTGGAGCTCTCCTTTCTGAGCTATGGTGGACTGGTTTGGCTTCTTGGAAGTCGACCTATTATGTTATGTGGAGATTTTAATTTGGACCTTCACCATAATTGAGTTGCATGTAGGAGGTGGAAGTTACCATTACAACCCCCCTGCTTCAATCAAGTGGTTGAGATTGTTATTTTTGGGCTTAGGGTCTTCTCTCACCCTTTCCTTGAGCGACTCTCTGATGATGGCTTTTTCTTTGGGGTTCTCATGGATTCGAGGAATGATTTCCAACATTTTGTTTGAAGGGAGGAGGGTAAAATTGAAGGAAATAGTGCCTCAATCCAATTTCTTTCAAAGAAGTTACATCATAAGGAAATAAACACAACAACACAATTGGACATTGTCATGGGCATATTGGTTCAGCAAAAGAGGCATATAAAAAAGATGGAAAAGGAATGTGAGGCTCTGCATAGTATTATTCATAAATTATCCCATGGGAATCAGGTTGGCCCCTATATGATAAAATAAAATTTGGAAACCAAATAAGACAACAATGATTTAGTGCATTTAAACTATGGAGTGAGTTAATAAATGGAGAAACTCCATTTTTTGGCTAAGGCATAGTTCCACATTGATTTTTTTTTTTTTCAAAATTCCTACAATTTGTGTCAACTTTAGTAGTTTTAAAGTATTGTTTAACACAACAATAGAATAGCTAGTGAAAGAAAGAGACTTAAGGAGAAGAAAATTTCAAAGTATAACTTTAGATTTAATCTTTCCATATAAAATACAAATTTTTAGTTTATAAGACTTGTTAGGGATATAAAAATCATAAAGCTTTCTTATCTCCCCCACTTTGCGCTTTGGTTTCCCATTGTTGCACTAAGATTTTTCGGATTAATAATATTAGGTTAGATATTTAATGAGAGGCTCATTTTTCAAGGTGCAGGGGTCCCTCCCTAATATTTGAGGATTTGGCACAAGTGGGCCACACTCAACTCCATCTTTTGGACCTACATTATAAATTGTACTGAAATATTATCAAATATAATTGTATTTCCAATTTAAGAAAAACCCATAACTACTTGGGTATTGTAAAGTGGTAGTTTGAGAAAGGCACCACACTACCACTAGGAAGAATACCCACACTATCATGGTTGGAAGGGACTTAACACTGTCATTTAATTTTTTAGGAAAAAGGGGAAAACTAGGATGAGGTGAGAAGGTAGGAGAGAGGTAAGTCTCTAAGTTGATTAAAATATTAATCATTAATTGTACATATATTTTTCTCATTAGGGTTTATATGTGAGTTTGTTTAAGTCTATTACAACAACAAAGTAAAAATAAAAATAATTCAAAATAAACAATTTGGACCTTCCTTATACTCTTTGTGATCTAACTAACATGTTTATTTGTAATCTAATTATAGTCATTTACAAAATTTCTTTGGCGATAAAGTAATCAAGAGGGATCCTAGGGTTTGTTCACTTCCTAGTATGGTGAAAACCCTTAACTAGTTGTGAGACTAAACTACCCTAATCTACTCTGATATATAATAAGATACATGGGCTTAGGGAAGAAAGGAGCATATAACAAGTAACAAAGAGTTGTTAGGAACCTGCTATACATACCTATGAAGTCACTTCTCCCCTCCCAAAATTAAATTAGGAAATAATATCTCCAAATACGATGAAAATAAAGCACGTCCAAGCATGAACACAACTAAATATTAATCAAACAGATGCAAGAGTGTATGACCCAATGGAGATAATAAATCCAACAAACCTAGAAGTATGGAAGTTGTAAGGAGGGTGTTAGATCCCAAGTGAGATAATAATATAGAACATTTTTGGATGATATTTATGACCAAATGGAACCCTTAACAATGAGGGAGGGAGAGACATATATAGATTTAGGAATTCTTTAGAGGCATAAGAAACCATTGCATTTACTATTCATAGGGTTTTATTCCCCAAAAAGTCAAAATGCTAGTTTAAAACTACATATAATGATGGTTAGAGCTACACCATAGGTAAATTATTGAAAATCATCCCTCTATATTCCAAGAAAGTACAAAATGTAGTCCAAAAGTGCAATATAAGCCCAAAATGTTGCATTTTGCAACACACATCTAATAACTCAAGAAAAAATAAAATTTGACTAAGTAAACACGTAAAAGAATGTACTCTAATGGATTAAGGGAATTTGGGGACCCAAGGGAAGCTTCTTAACTAAGCAAGACAACACTAGTGCACAAGTCCCGAGAAATATCCAATTAGCAAGGGAGTGACCCAAGTGGGTTGTCTAAAGAGTCTGTCGAAGCTAAAAATTAAAACAAGGAAGGAAAAGATGAATTCTAGGCTAAAAGGGGACCCTTCCATGGTACTAGACATAAAATGGGAGACCAAAATCACATATCATGCACACATATAGATAATAGTAATGTTACTCAAAGCAATGAGTTCAACACATGTTGGATAAATAAAAGGATCTTGATGTCATCATGAGGTGGGTTGTGTATGGCCAATGCATGATGAAAACCCCACACAACAATAACCAAGCATATATGTGTAAAGTGCACGCGAGTATTTAATTCATTTCATATTTCTTTGAGCACGCGAGCATTAGTTTTTGTGCATAAATTCACTCAATCATACCAAGACTCCTCCTAAACAGTCACATGTGAATGGAATCCAACTTTTTCCCCTTAAGTTCATAATCCCAAACATCAATGATCATATCTGCAACAAACATGATTGATAGCAAAGGGAAGAGTCTCAGAGACACTATCCATCCCATCTTTGATTCTACTCCAATGTGAAATATCCAATGTTTATGTTCTAAAATAGTACCAATTAGAAGCATGTGGATCATGATTTATGTAATCGATTGTCTTTACCTTGTCAATCCATTGTAGAGTCCCAATCAACATTGAGGTTATTGTGAATGATGATGTGGTGCAGGTAACAAACCAATAACCCCTTGAGTAAACACAACAACCTATAACCCTGCGATCTCAAACTGCACAACAATTTGCATAGCAACACAATTGGAAGAATATACACAGATGGGATATCCATTGGATTATATTAGCAACAAAACCTTATTCCATTATATGAATTCACAATCTGAACAAGAGGAAAAAGAGTGCCAACAAGAGCAAAATCATTCTCAACATTGTCACACCCCTAAATCTTGTATTCAACTACAAATTCTTACAACAAAATAACCCAGGTAAATAACTAATGTGAGAGACCAATTCTTCCAATTCTAGAAAAGGTACATCATTTCCATATGTTCAACCTATTTGGGACTACATTCTTGATGAGGTCCATGGCAGTGTCTCATAATTGGTCAATAACCATAGTGGAAATTTCCATTGGCTCACTAAATAAAGGTTCTTGTTTAAGTCTGTTGTATATAACATATCACAGAGACTTTTGACATCTCCATTATGAATCATCTTTGGAATTGTCCCTTGGCCTACCTTGTCATCTCCTAAAGTAATTGTCTTTTTTTAGATTTCATTATCATTCCTTGAGGAAAACCACTACATTTTGTGCATCATATACCTCATGGTATTAATACCCATAATAACCATTATACAATTTCATTCATACTCTATGTTCATGAAGGTCCACATTTGCATGCATTTCTTAAGCATATAATCAATCAACCCATACGACAGACTCGCATGTTCACATGCAACTAGGGCTGAAAATCCCCCCCACCATTATTCCTTGACTTTGTTGGGTATGCGTTGTATTTTTTTCACGAGTAGGTGATTCTACGTTGCGTCGGGCGCGCAGGGGGCTTTGAGGGGGGGTCACTAGGCCCCCCCTTGGGGAGTGCAGGGAAAAAAAATTCTGCCTCGGGAAACATGTCACATATTTAGGTGGTTTTTCGACACATGGTTTCTTTGCCGATGGTTTTCTATTTCCGGTTAAGGAATTAGGGTCATTGACTAATCCAAGTCATTGGGTTGGGGTTTTGGATGCCACTGGCTCCTATAAGTATATTGTATTGTAAACAATGTATCACGATGAATGAATATAGAATATGTTGGTTTTCCGAGTTTGGGTTTCTAGGGGAAAAGTCTCTATGTAATGTTTGTATTTGCCATTGTATCTTTTATGTTCTTTTACTGAAAATTTGTTTGTAGTAAATATTGTACAAGGTTAAAATCTACAGACTTATCCCCGAGTCACTTTTCTAATGACAAGTTCCAATTGGAAGAAATCAACTACATCATGTCTTATGAAAAATCTACTTGTCTAAAAGTATAGTTATTACTTGCTACACATAGACTTAACGAACTCTTAAGCATCATCAAGTTTAATGGAAACATAGTTGGGATTCTACCATAGAGGATCAATTGTCAACTCGTCCAACCAACAAGGCATCTATATAATCCAAAACTCATCAATTGGGATTGTATATTATCAAGTGGGAGTGTATATAATCCAAAACTTAGCAAGCAATTGCAAACAACATTCAACATATCTACAAGATGGATGAAACCATAAGTATTGACTGCCAATATTTATAGGGGGGAAAGCACCACAAATTTCCTAGAAATATAACAATTCGCAAACAATATTCATACAACTATGAAAAGGTGCAACTAAAACCATGGGATCAATGCTTTAATACAAACCCCTTTGGAAATACTCCACATTAGGGATAAAATATTTAGTTTCATAGTTAAGTTTCACTAGGGCCCCTAAAATATCATAAAGTTTTAAAAGAAAGCTTGTATTTTCCACAAAAGCCTTCAATTATTAGTCTAGTACCTTGAGTCGACTTTGTCTTGATTACCAAAGTTTGAGTTTTGTGAGTAATTCTCTTGCATCATAATCTTCTCTCTTTGTCATATGCCCAAGGAAGAGATTTTTGTTGTGAGTTCATGCAACTTCTTTACATCAAGTTTACGTGGAATATCTAAATCAATATTTACACTATTTATTTTAAGTTAATCAATTACCTTTCTTCCCCTCTTGAGAATCAATGTCCTAAGAGAAAATTCAACAAAGTAGACCTTTGATTATGCCTTAAGTTAATCAAAATATTAATAAAAAAACATCATTCAACATCTCTAACCATGCACAATTCATGTTCCAACTAACTCATTGTCCTTGATCTGGACACACCTATAGTTGGAAAAATGTTATTAAAATAAAAGAGATCCATAACTTGCTTCAATTTTATTTCTACTATTAGGGAAATACCCTAAGTTATTGTCATGAATTCTTCCCCACTGTAGACCTTACCCCAAGTTTCCTTAAAGTATATGATGAGTTGAAATCCAGAAGGTAGTATTCTCTCTATGTCAAGCTCTCACTCTCTCACATCTCCGTAATCAAATTTTAACATAGACAAAGATTCCATTAAAACCTCAGGAACCCTAATACTTAAGAGATGATGACATTTAATTTTAAAATTATTCTCATAAAAAAGGTCCAATACTCAGCTTGATATTCACAAGGGTAATATACTTACATGTCTCTAAACTAACTAATATTTGAAATTCCCAACAAAAGATTACAATGAACTAGATGATATTATAACATTTGATAGCCACGTGATTTCCCTAAAAGGCTCAAGTGCCACCTGAATCACACAACTTGAACATAAGAAGTTTCTATGTCTGTTAAGAAGACAATTTAGTCTCCCAAAGATACTCATGCAATGTAAATATGAAATCTTCACTTTTCTCAAGTGTAAATATGTATATAACTAGAATGATCTCCACATATTTTGTTTTTCCCCCAATATGAGTTGCATTGTAATAGTTGAATTTGAATCCTACCTTACTTCCCTTCAACCACTATAGATTTTTGAATTTATGACAATAAAAACAACACCCATTCTGCTACTAGAACATGAAAATAGAAAAGAAACCCAAGGTTGCTTCAAGAGAACTACCTGTCATGTTTTAGGGCATCTTCTCAGAAGTAGTGGAAACTGAACTAACATTAATATAAGCATTCGTGCTTTGAGTTCTAACATCATCAAGTATACATCTTTTAACTTCTTAGATTTTGTATTGTCTAGTACCAAGTCCCTCTTAAATAGTTACCAGTCTCATAATTGTAACAATTTGGCCAAGCACTTTGCAAAATATTTATTTGGAGATCAAGTTTCAGAACAAGACCAATCTAAGAGTCAAATACAAGAGATAATCAAGGATAATCTATTAATTTCAATCTCAATGTTCCATGAAGGCCATAGAGTTTTGGTTGAGACTCAAATTACAAAAGAGAATTTTAAGGTGAACATAGTCTTAAGGTTCAAATGGACAATTCGATCTTGACCAATACAACCATTAAAAAATGAAAATTAGCGAGTTTCACAAGAGTGAGATAAAGGAAATCCAATTCAATGATCAAGTTGGAGCAAGGAAATGATTTTAAGTGTAATTTCGATGTTCTTTGGGACAACCAATTGGCATTAAGTTGTAACATACTCCTGCACAGTGGAGATGATGCTCATCCCCTTAATAGAGTCATTAGTAGTCATATTCATGGACTCTTAGGTATACTCAATGAATAGGAATTAGAGATATATAATATGCCAGGGTCGATAATTAGAGACATAATTTTGTGAAGCTTGCCTTGCCATAATGTAGGCATCTAGAGTTCACGGGTTGGTTTCTTACGAAGTGTTATTCCAACGTCTCTATGCACTGCACATTGTTTTATTTTGCACAATTTTTTGGAGACTACCACAACTAGGGTTTTTTTGGGTTGAAGATCCATATCCATGCAAATATCTTGAATGATCCCTCTATATATATCACTGCAAAATTATTTAGAAGATCTCATGTCTTTGCATAGTGCAAGTACATTCCATGGATAAGGATAATATAATGCATGTAACCCTAGTGAGAGTGATTATGTGTAAATCCTAGCGATTTTTTTTTCTTTAGAATACATTTTGCAAGGAATCGAGCACTCAGGAGTTTATGTTTCCATTGTTTCATGCTGTGGACGTTCGATTTTACATTTTTTTTATACCCGTGACGTCTAATCCTTACATAATGGCTTCACTGGCACTCAAAGTGTGGAAGGAGTGTTGATTAATTGAATGGGTGAATGAGATATTGTTTTTCCATATGGAGAGCATTGTCTTCCTCATGGTATTGGCTACCATGTTGGGCAAACTCAAAAAAACCCCAAAACCTACGAGATAGAAATTTGTTGTTGTAACACCACCCCCCTAAAACCCTGGGTGTATTTATGTGAGTTGTGCATATATTATTATCGTCTGTTTCCATTTTCCCAACACTTTGACATGTGAATTCACTAACTCAACAATCAAAATCTCCTCACCTTTCCAAATTTATACAAGAAGGGTTGGATGGAAGCCCCAAGGTCCATATTATTCCAAGCATATAAATGATGGTTCTCACCCTCTAGTTGACACTGCGATATTGATACTTCCTCAACTAATCCAAATATTGATAGTGTGATATGCCTTCAAACACATTGAACACATATAAGAAACCATAGGGCCATACAGTGTGAAATAAAACTTCCTATGAACATCAATTAACAAAGAAACTTACTATACCGTGACATCTATAGATGAATTATAATGTTAATCCAAAAATAATGTACAATCGCCACTCATTGACTCTATATCATTGCTCAATCCCATGGTTTAAATGAATATGGAGCTATGTCATCGAACCCACATTCTCGTCAACTTTTTGATTGGTTGAGAAAACTATAACCTCTGCCAACGCACCAGTGCTCAACCCTTAGAAAGGCCATAAGTTATGTATGGTTTCATCCTTATACCCCAATGCATTCATCAAAACAACACATCAATTTAATTAAAGATTGGGTTTATATTATGACAACAACACAAAATTGAAAGCCATGCCAACAACATTTATTTCTTTGCCAACCATTCACGTATTCCTGGGCACCTATGTGTGTACTCTTTTCTTCACGTGCTAGTCTTGTGATCGGGGAGTGATTATGTTTGAATGCTATGAAGCATGAATGAAAAATTAGTAAATTCAACTTGCAGTTGATACGTCAATGTAGATAGCGACTCATGTGATATGAGAAGATTTTGATCAAAGAATACAGGGTTCCACATACAAGTATCTGAATTAGATTTTGATCAAAGAATGCAAGTTTCCACATACATTAGATTGGCAATTACTCGATGAAACATTTTCTTTGTGACCATGACTTCTCCTTTTCCCATTACATTTAGGTATGATACAGTTACTGGAAGTCAAAATGGGTCATTCGATCGCCTATCATCTGATTTCATCTGTTGAACCATTTTCTTCGTGACTTTGATTGTGGTGAGAAATACCTCCTGTTTCCATAATGAACAATCAATGAATATGTGTGAGATAGATTGAATAGCCAACCTATATAAAGAAGTGAAATGAGATGATGACAAAAGATTATGTGTGATGAACCATTTCCTTTACGATTTTAATTAAGAAATACATCATTTTTTCCAATTCAACAAACAAATGCGTCCATGAACAAGCCATGGGCTACAATATGAATGATATTATTCAAAGAAATAAATTGAGTTGTAGTTAGGGAGATTTCTGCATAGGACAAAGGGTGAGATGAAAGATATCAATTGTGAGAAGACAAATGAAAATGAAGTGAAAATATTTTTATCCACTCTATGGTCAGGTCATTGCCATCTTTTTAGCATATTAAAATGGTGTAACACTCGTATGAAACCCTTGTATATGAAAAATTAAAAGAGAACAAGGCTACAATTGATCATATGTTTCCAAACATAAAGTAAGCAACTTAATAGATATGAAAAAGACTTAAATAATGTGGATTTTCATTGGTTGCTTTGGGTTATATCCAAAGATTAAGCATTGCAAAACAAGATCTATACCATATTTATGCTAACATCCGGATATATATGAAAAATACTAAAGACTAGTTAACATGAGTTAGATCCAAGTTAGGAAAGTCTCTACCAAGTCGTTTGGCCCTATAAAACATTGATTTAGTGCTTGTGATAATTTAGGTCAATATTACTTCACAACTTTGCATTACATTTGGTTGATTCATCCAATTGAGGGGACCTTTATTCAGGCATATGTTCAAATTTATAACCCAAAAAAAAACATTTCAATATCACACAGATCAATAACAATTTTCAATTGGGGTTTGAGATCTTGTCTTCCAAATAATAATACTCTAGATCATCCACAAAGATTAAACACAAATGATAATACCCTAGATCATCCACAAAGATTAAACAAAAATGATAATATTCTAGATCATCCACCACAATTATTAAACGTGATGCATATGAGAGAGGAACCATTAAAACAATGGAGGGGGTTAGATGCTGGAATAATCAACCACAAATAGACTAGATCAAACCCTTTAAATGCCTTTTATAGATATTCCATGAAGCAAAAGATCATGAAACTAAAACCCTAGATCGATTTCAAGTTATTCCATAGAATTTTTAAGTTTAAACACTAACTTGATAGAGCAACCTAGATAAAGACTAGATTTTTAAACCAATATACCGCTGGGAACACATGGCATGGCTTTTCCCATAGGCCTTCAAATTTATGTTCAGATTTATATTTTCATATCTACAATTATAATTGGTAAGGCCCATAGGCCTTGAAGGTTAAAACTAACTCTAATACCATATCTAATACCCCATAGTTCTAACAAAGATAAATCCATAAATTATCCAATAAAATAACCAATAATTTGTAATTAAGGAAACCCTAATGAAATTTTAATCAACTCGCACAGAAGAGGAACATACCCATGCTAAAGAACCCTACTTACCTGCATTAGGGTGAGTTCATAAACACATCCATACCCTAATTCTTGACCTGGAAACCACAATACAAAGTGGAGGATGACTGTCCACCCAACCATAGACCTTGCTACTCTCATCTTTAGTAGCAGGTCACCCTCGATCCTTCAATCTACTACCATGCCAGTGAATCCTTATCCTTACCCTCTCTATAGCTTCACCAAAAAGAGAGATGTGCCCAAAAGAGAGAGAGATGTCTTGTTTTCATCATTTTCTCTCTTTATATATAGTCCACCCATAGTAAAGAACCCAATCCTTAGTGTCCATTATTTAATTATTTATTATACTTAGGGTTTCTCCATTAATTACGATTACTTATTTTACCATTTTCTTTAATTACCCTAATATCTATAATAAATACTTATTATGAACCCCTTAGGATAATTATTATATACTTCTTTATTAGTCCCTGCCCTTCGGGCAGTAGGGACTAATAGTAATCGATTTTCCATCCTTCAATTATTATTGCACACAAACCAAGAATTTTAGCCAAACTTTTAAGATTTTCATATCATTGTCCAACTGTATTTTAAATTTTGTCCTAGGTTTTTAGTTTTGAGGCCTTATTTGGCCTCATATCGAGGCAAAACACTTCAAACTCGCTTCAAACTTAGGAAACTAGAGGATTCAAATTTGGTAAACAGATAAGAAAGAAGAAAAGTGAATTAATGCTAACCTTTCAGGATAGCATTAATTCCTGACATTAAATGTTTACCTTTCGAAAATGCATTATGCATAGTACATAACCCATTGCCATGGCTCTCTGGTGAGTTGCCAAATGTCCTACACTTGTCACAGACTAAAGACACTAGCCACAACTCTAAAATGTGAGTTGTCCACCTACATTAGTGATGGAGTAATTACAATAAATAACCCCTTTCAGCAGTCTGAGCTAATACCACTCGGTGATTGCTGCAAGTAACACTCTGTCTGAGTTGATACCACTCAGCGATTGTTACAAGTAACACTCTGTCTGATATGATACCACTCCAGACCACCCACTAAAACCTGGAATCCTCATTGTCGCTAGAGATGTTCTGGTCATGCACCTTTTATCGTCATCCCCCGCCAGCTCAATGGGAGCCTCTACACGTAACACCACCACACCCATTGTTGGCACCGGTCCACCGGCCTCTAGCTTAGCTGTTGTAGTAGGAGCGCCTCTGCCACCGCCACCTCCTTCACCGGAAGAAGCCATGACAACCCATGCCCATCCATCGCCTACACGACCTCCTCATCCATCCCCTCGACCATGCCTGTGCTCCATTCCAGTGCGTGGACTGTGCCACGATTTGGAGTTTTAGACTATGCATGTGCGTCATTCCAGTGCGTGGACTGTGCCATGTCAGTATGTCAACCATATTGAACACGGTTGGCCCAAAATCCACATGATCTGGAAGCTTCTCTTCATCTTTACACGACTATCTCACAAATTTTCTTCATCCATACAATGCTCTGGATCCCTATAACATTGTTTTCCTTCTTGTTAGCTCTGTGCAGGAGCTGAAACTTCAAAACTTCCACAACGACAGAACAGAACCCAGCGGCAAAGAAACGAAAATCTACACCCCCATGAAGAAGAGGAGCAGGGAGGCGACTACTAAGAAGAGGCTGAGGCTGCCCCAAACCCCAATGAAAATATAATTGGTAAATTGAAGATATTCTTACCAGGAATGCCACTGACAAAGTGATCATGAACTTTCTGGAAACAAACATCTTTTCCAGGTTTGGATGCCCTGAGAAACTAGTAACAGATGATGTTCAAGCATTCAATTCCAAGGCCATCATTGATTTTTGTGGGAATTACAACATTATCTTGACACATTCTACACCATATTACCCATAGGGGAATGGGTTGGCAGAGTCATCGAATAAAACCATGATCAAGATTATTAAAAAATTGCTAGCTAAAAATAAAAAATCATGGGATTCCAAATTGAAGGATGCCTTGTGGGCTAACAGGATCAACACCAAAAAATCATTTGGTTCCTCTCCATTCTAGCTATTCTATGGGGTGGATGTTATTTTTCCAACTCAACTTAGTCTACCAGTGTTGAAATTTTTGTAGGAAGAAGTGGGGGAGCCTAATGACTTTTAGAGGAGGATGTTTCAGATTATTGAAGTCCAACAAAGAAGAGAAATATTAAATGAGAAAATTGAGGCTTACCAAAGCAAGGTCAAGGCAACCTTCGACAGGAAAACCAAAAAAAAAACTTTTCAAGCAAGTGACCTAGTTCTGAGATGGGATGCTAGAAGGGAGGACAAGCCCAAACATGGTAAATTTGATAACCTTTGGTTTGGCCTCTTTAAAGTAGACAAGGTTCTGAATAACAATACCTTTGTATTGCAAAATCTGGATAACACTGAGATCTTTGGAAGCCGAGTCAATGGGCGCTTCCTGAAGCATTATTTTACCTGATGAACCA
Source organism: Picea engelmannii (assembly GCA_009831015.1). Lineage (NCBI taxonomy): Eukaryota > Viridiplantae > Streptophyta > Pinopsida > Pinales > Pinaceae > Picea > Picea engelmannii. The sequence continues at coordinate 601,498 of ML790800.1, read as the reverse complement.
TAGGTGGTTCAGTTTGTACATAGTTGTTTTAATTTTCAGGATGATTCAGTAGTTTAGTGTGAATAAGAGACTCCATAGCCCAGTAAAGGCACTGGGGTATAATTTCATATTTGGTTTTCAGTTAAAATAAGATAGATGTCAGGGATGGTAAAGGGAATAAAGTGGTTGGTAGCAGAAATAAAGAAAAAAGGCACATGGGCATGTTGTTCTTAGCACCTCACAGGGAAGTGCTACCCCCAGTTGGAGTCAATGTTAGATCCTAGGTCTGCACCTCTTCCTTCTACTCATGAAACCAACCTATTCATCTTTCAACCTAGCTCTTAGTTAGTTTTTCTTCTTCATTGTGTGTTAGGTCAATTTGTTTTATGTCATCCCTTCTTTGCTTATGTTAGTTGTTTTTCTCTTTATAAGGTTGAGTTAGGTCTTGATTTGAGTTTGGACAAAGTCTTATCACCATATTTTATATCACTGATGGATCGCAAAGAGTTAACCTAAGCCTACAAGTGTAAAGTTGTTGATTGCAAGAATGCCAACATTTTTGCAATCAACAAACAGACTCTGTTTTTATGAGTTTTATGGTTTAAACATATTTCAAATTTTGAATAAAGTGCATTAGCACCCAAATCACACTCATATCTTCCTATTACCCTTGAAATCATGCGCATTGTTTCCCTGTGCAGTTTTCATTGCAGGTTTTGAGTGAACCTTGAGCAATGCATATCCACGACCACCATTGTCAACAAAGGCAGCTAAGGAACGATGATACCACCACGAGAGTGTTGGCAACTAAATAGGGTAGAGCGAACAGGGTTCAAGTTGTTTGAGGTCATACCAGAGATCAAGGACATTTTTATCAGGGGTGAGTGGTTCGATTTCATATGTGCATTCAATGGACACCATAGCTATAATCTTTGCACATAAATTTAATGGATTCTAGACACAAATTGGGAATATAACTATTCACATAACAAATCATTTCATAGCAAGAGAATGTGCTCTCTCTATTAGTGGCGAGAGGTGGTTCAAGAAAAGGAAATTGCAGGCTGAGGTGTGCAATCATTTCCTAGTAGCAGAGCATCAGAGCCACGATTGGAGCCAGGGAATCCTGATCGAATGGATGAGAGAGGAATGGAGGGGCATCTTGTCTTCCATACAGAGATACATCACTAGAGAAGGTAGGTTTTCAATTGTCTATTGCTATCATCTCATATTTCTCATGCATCTAAATGGTGATAAGGAGATGAATCTCCCATTCTACCTTCTCAAAAGCCTAACCAAAATGTCCAAACAAGTTCATAACTATCCACAAACTACTCACAGAAGCCTCTACCTCCAGGGATTTATAAAAATACTAGTTCTTTTTTCTCTTAGTGAATTGGGAATGTCTTGGGCAGAACTTCTAGAATATCTAGGGTTACAGCATGAAGAGCCCAATGCACAACAACCATCAGAACATGAAATCTAACAACAACCATCAGAATAAGAAATTGAAGTTCCCCA
>ML790800.1:581042-599898 GCA_009831015.1 Picea engelmannii | reverse complement strand
ATGAACACAACTAAATATTAATCAAACAGATGCAAGAGTGTATGACCCAATGGAGATAATAAATCCAACAAACCTAGAAGTATGGAAGTTGTAAGGAGGGTGTTAGATCCCAAGTGAGATAATAATATAGAACATTTTTGGATGATATTTATGACCAAATGGAACCCTTAACAATGAGGGAGGGAGAGACATATATAGATTTAGGAATTCTTTAGAGGCATAAGAAACCATTGCATTTACTATTCATAGGGTTTTATTCCCCAAAAAGTCAAAATGCTAGTTTAAAACTACATATAATGATGGTTAGAGCTACACCATAGGTAAATTATTGAAAATCATCCCTCTATATTCCAAGAAAGTACAAAATGTAGTCCAAAAGTGCAATATAAGCCCAAAATGTTGCATTTTGCAACACACATCTAATAACTCAAGAAAAAATAAAATTTGACTAAGTAAACACGTAAAAGAATGTACTCTAATGGATTAAGGGAATTTGGGGACCCAAGGGAAGCTTCTTAACTAAGCAAGACAACACTAGTGCACAAGTCCCGAGAAATATCCAATTAGCAAGGGAGTGACCCAAGTGGGTTGTCTAAAGAGTCTGTCGAAGCTAAAAATTAAAACAAGGAAGGAAAAGATGAATTCTAGGCTAAAAGGGGACCCTTCCATGGTACTAGACATAAAATGGGAGACCAAAATCACATATCATGCACACATATAGATAATAGTAATGTTACTCAAAGCAATGAGTTCAACACATGTTGGATAAATAAAAGGATCTTGATGTCATCATGAGGTGGGTTGTGTATGGCCAATGCATGATGAAAACCCCACACAACAATAACCAAGCATATATGTGTAAAGTGCACGCGAGTATTTAATTCATTTCATATTTCTTTGAGCACGCGAGCATTAGTTTTTGTGCATAAATTCACTCAATCATACCAAGACTCCTCCTAAACAGTCACATGTGAATGGAATCCAACTTTTTCCCCTTAAGTTCATAATCCCAAACATCAATGATCATATCTGCAACAAACATGATTGATAGCAAAGGGAAGAGTCTCAGAGACACTATCCATCCCATCTTTGATTCTACTCCAATGTGAAATATCCAATGTTTATGTTCTAAAATAGTACCAATTAGAAGCATGTGGATCATGATTTATGTAATCGATTGTCTTTACCTTGTCAATCCATTGTAGAGTCCCAATCAACATTGAGGTTATTGTGAATGATGATGTGGTGCAGGTAACAAACCAATAACCCCTTGAGTAAACACAACAACCTATAACCCTGCGATCTCAAACTGCACAACAATTTGCATAGCAACACAATTGGAAGAATATACACAGATGGGATATCCATTGGATTATATTAGCAACAAAACCTTATTCCATTATATGAATTCACAATCTGAACAAGAGGAAAAAGAGTGCCAACAAGAGCAAAATCATTCTCAACATTGTCACACCCCTAAATCTTGTATTCAACTACAAATTCTTACAACAAAATAACCCAGGTAAATAACTAATGTGAGAGACCAATTCTTCCAATTCTAGAAAAGGTACATCATTTCCATATGTTCAACCTATTTGGGACTACATTCTTGATGAGGTCCATGGCAGTGTCTCATAATTGGTCAATAACCATAGTGGAAATTTCCATTGGCTCACTAAATAAAGGTTCTTGTTTAAGTCTGTTGTATATAACATATCACAGAGACTTTTGACATCTCCATTATGAATCATCTTTGGAATTGTCCCTTGGCCTACCTTGTCATCTCCTAAAGTAATTGTCTTTTTTTAGATTTCATTATCATTCCTTGAGGAAAACCACTACATTTTGTGCATCATATACCTCATGGTATTAATACCCATAATAACCATTATACAATTTCATTCATACTCTATGTTCATGAAGGTCCACATTTGCATGCATTTCTTAAGCATATAATCAATCAACCCATACGACAGACTCGCATGTTCACATGCAACTAGGGCTGAAAATCCCCCCCACCATTATTCCTTGACTTTGTTGGGTATGCGTTGTATTTTTTTCACGAGTAGGTGATTCTACGTTGCGTCGGGCGCGCAGGGGGCTTTGAGGGGGGGTCACTAGGCCCCCCCTTGGGGAGTGCAGGGAAAAAAAATTCTGCCTCGGGAAACATGTCACATATTTAGGTGGTTTTTCGACACATGGTTTCTTTGCCGATGGTTTTCTATTTCCGGTTAAGGAATTAGGGTCATTGACTAATCCAAGTCATTGGGTTGGGGTTTTGGATGCCACTGGCTCCTATAAGTATATTGTATTGTAAACAATGTATCACGATGAATGAATATAGAATATGTTGGTTTTCCGAGTTTGGGTTTCTAGGGGAAAAGTCTCTATGTAATGTTTGTATTTGCCATTGTATCTTTTATGTTCTTTTACTGAAAATTTGTTTGTAGTAAATATTGTACAAGGTTAAAATCTACAGACTTATCCCCGAGTCACTTTTCTAATGACAAGTTCCAATTGGAAGAAATCAACTACATCATGTCTTATGAAAAATCTACTTGTCTAAAAGTATAGTTATTACTTGCTACACATAGACTTAACGAACTCTTAAGCATCATCAAGTTTAATGGAAACATAGTTGGGATTCTACCATAGAGGATCAATTGTCAACTCGTCCAACCAACAAGGCATCTATATAATCCAAAACTCATCAATTGGGATTGTATATTATCAAGTGGGAGTGTATATAATCCAAAACTTAGCAAGCAATTGCAAACAACATTCAACATATCTACAAGATGGATGAAACCATAAGTATTGACTGCCAATATTTATAGGGGGGAAAGCACCACAAATTTCCTAGAAATATAACAATTCGCAAACAATATTCATACAACTATGAAAAGGTGCAACTAAAACCATGGGATCAATGCTTTAATACAAACCCCTTTGGAAATACTCCACATTAGGGATAAAATATTTAGTTTCATAGTTAAGTTTCACTAGGGCCCCTAAAATATCATAAAGTTTTAAAAGAAAGCTTGTATTTTCCACAAAAGCCTTCAATTATTAGTCTAGTACCTTGAGTCGACTTTGTCTTGATTACCAAAGTTTGAGTTTTGTGAGTAATTCTCTTGCATCATAATCTTCTCTCTTTGTCATATGCCCAAGGAAGAGATTTTTGTTGTGAGTTCATGCAACTTCTTTACATCAAGTTTACGTGGAATATCTAAATCAATATTTACACTATTTATTTTAAGTTAATCAATTACCTTTCTTCCCCTCTTGAGAATCAATGTCCTAAGAGAAAATTCAACAAAGTAGACCTTTGATTATGCCTTAAGTTAATCAAAATATTAATAAAAAAACATCATTCAACATCTCTAACCATGCACAATTCATGTTCCAACTAACTCATTGTCCTTGATCTGGACACACCTATAGTTGGAAAAATGTTATTAAAATAAAAGAGATCCATAACTTGCTTCAATTTTATTTCTACTATTAGGGAAATACCCTAAGTTATTGTCATGAATTCTTCCCCACTGTAGACCTTACCCCAAGTTTCCTTAAAGTATATGATGAGTTGAAATCCAGAAGGTAGTATTCTCTCTATGTCAAGCTCTCACTCTCTCACATCTCCGTAATCAAATTTTAACATAGACAAAGATTCCATTAAAACCTCAGGAACCCTAATACTTAAGAGATGATGACATTTAATTTTAAAATTATTCTCATAAAAAAGGTCCAATACTCAGCTTGATATTCACAAGGGTAATATACTTACATGTCTCTAAACTAACTAATATTTGAAATTCCCAACAAAAGATTACAATGAACTAGATGATATTATAACATTTGATAGCCACGTGATTTCCCTAAAAGGCTCAAGTGCCACCTGAATCACACAACTTGAACATAAGAAGTTTCTATGTCTGTTAAGAAGACAATTTAGTCTCCCAAAGATACTCATGCAATGTAAATATGAAATCTTCACTTTTCTCAAGTGTAAATATGTATATAACTAGAATGATCTCCACATATTTTGTTTTTCCCCCAATATGAGTTGCATTGTAATAGTTGAATTTGAATCCTACCTTACTTCCCTTCAACCACTATAGATTTTTGAATTTATGACAATAAAAACAACACCCATTCTGCTACTAGAACATGAAAATAGAAAAGAAACCCAAGGTTGCTTCAAGAGAACTACCTGTCATGTTTTAGGGCATCTTCTCAGAAGTAGTGGAAACTGAACTAACATTAATATAAGCATTCGTGCTTTGAGTTCTAACATCATCAAGTATACATCTTTTAACTTCTTAGATTTTGTATTGTCTAGTACCAAGTCCCTCTTAAATAGTTACCAGTCTCATAATTGTAACAATTTGGCCAAGCACTTTGCAAAATATTTATTTGGAGATCAAGTTTCAGAACAAGACCAATCTAAGAGTCAAATACAAGAGATAATCAAGGATAATCTATTAATTTCAATCTCAATGTTCCATGAAGGCCATAGAGTTTTGGTTGAGACTCAAATTACAAAAGAGAATTTTAAGGTGAACATAGTCTTAAGGTTCAAATGGACAATTCGATCTTGACCAATACAACCATTAAAAAATGAAAATTAGCGAGTTTCACAAGAGTGAGATAAAGGAAATCCAATTCAATGATCAAGTTGGAGCAAGGAAATGATTTTAAGTGTAATTTCGATGTTCTTTGGGACAACCAATTGGCATTAAGTTGTAACATACTCCTGCACAGTGGAGATGATGCTCATCCCCTTAATAGAGTCATTAGTAGTCATATTCATGGACTCTTAGGTATACTCAATGAATAGGAATTAGAGATATATAATATGCCAGGGTCGATAATTAGAGACATAATTTTGTGAAGCTTGCCTTGCCATAATGTAGGCATCTAGAGTTCACGGGTTGGTTTCTTACGAAGTGTTATTCCAACGTCTCTATGCACTGCACATTGTTTTATTTTGCACAATTTTTTGGAGACTACCACAACTAGGGTTTTTTTGGGTTGAAGATCCATATCCATGCAAATATCTTGAATGATCCCTCTATATATATCACTGCAAAATTATTTAGAAGATCTCATGTCTTTGCATAGTGCAAGTACATTCCATGGATAAGGATAATATAATGCATGTAACCCTAGTGAGAGTGATTATGTGTAAATCCTAGCGATTTTTTTTTCTTTAGAATACATTTTGCAAGGAATCGAGCACTCAGGAGTTTATGTTTCCATTGTTTCATGCTGTGGACGTTCGATTTTACATTTTTTTTATACCCGTGACGTCTAATCCTTACATAATGGCTTCACTGGCACTCAAAGTGTGGAAGGAGTGTTGATTAATTGAATGGGTGAATGAGATATTGTTTTTCCATATGGAGAGCATTGTCTTCCTCATGGTATTGGCTACCATGTTGGGCAAACTCAAAAAAACCCCAAAACCTACGAGATAGAAATTTGTTGTTGTAACACCACCCCCCTAAAACCCTGGGTGTATTTATGTGAGTTGTGCATATATTATTATCGTCTGTTTCCATTTTCCCAACACTTTGACATGTGAATTCACTAACTCAACAATCAAAATCTCCTCACCTTTCCAAATTTATACAAGAAGGGTTGGATGGAAGCCCCAAGGTCCATATTATTCCAAGCATATAAATGATGGTTCTCACCCTCTAGTTGACACTGCGATATTGATACTTCCTCAACTAATCCAAATATTGATAGTGTGATATGCCTTCAAACACATTGAACACATATAAGAAACCATAGGGCCATACAGTGTGAAATAAAACTTCCTATGAACATCAATTAACAAAGAAACTTACTATACCGTGACATCTATAGATGAATTATAATGTTAATCCAAAAATAATGTACAATCGCCACTCATTGACTCTATATCATTGCTCAATCCCATGGTTTAAATGAATATGGAGCTATGTCATCGAACCCACATTCTCGTCAACTTTTTGATTGGTTGAGAAAACTATAACCTCTGCCAACGCACCAGTGCTCAACCCTTAGAAAGGCCATAAGTTATGTATGGTTTCATCCTTATACCCCAATGCATTCATCAAAACAACACATCAATTTAATTAAAGATTGGGTTTATATTATGACAACAACACAAAATTGAAAGCCATGCCAACAACATTTATTTCTTTGCCAACCATTCACGTATTCCTGGGCACCTATGTGTGTACTCTTTTCTTCACGTGCTAGTCTTGTGATCGGGGAGTGATTATGTTTGAATGCTATGAAGCATGAATGAAAAATTAGTAAATTCAACTTGCAGTTGATACGTCAATGTAGATAGCGACTCATGTGATATGAGAAGATTTTGATCAAAGAATACAGGGTTCCACATACAAGTATCTGAATTAGATTTTGATCAAAGAATGCAAGTTTCCACATACATTAGATTGGCAATTACTCGATGAAACATTTTCTTTGTGACCATGACTTCTCCTTTTCCCATTACATTTAGGTATGATACAGTTACTGGAAGTCAAAATGGGTCATTCGATCGCCTATCATCTGATTTCATCTGTTGAACCATTTTCTTCGTGACTTTGATTGTGGTGAGAAATACCTCCTGTTTCCATAATGAACAATCAATGAATATGTGTGAGATAGATTGAATAGCCAACCTATATAAAGAAGTGAAATGAGATGATGACAAAAGATTATGTGTGATGAACCATTTCCTTTACGATTTTAATTAAGAAATACATCATTTTTTCCAATTCAACAAACAAATGCGTCCATGAACAAGCCATGGGCTACAATATGAATGATATTATTCAAAGAAATAAATTGAGTTGTAGTTAGGGAGATTTCTGCATAGGACAAAGGGTGAGATGAAAGATATCAATTGTGAGAAGACAAATGAAAATGAAGTGAAAATATTTTTATCCACTCTATGGTCAGGTCATTGCCATCTTTTTAGCATATTAAAATGGTGTAACACTCGTATGAAACCCTTGTATATGAAAAATTAAAAGAGAACAAGGCTACAATTGATCATATGTTTCCAAACATAAAGTAAGCAACTTAATAGATATGAAAAAGACTTAAATAATGTGGATTTTCATTGGTTGCTTTGGGTTATATCCAAAGATTAAGCATTGCAAAACAAGATCTATACCATATTTATGCTAACATCCGGATATATATGAAAAATACTAAAGACTAGTTAACATGAGTTAGATCCAAGTTAGGAAAGTCTCTACCAAGTCGTTTGGCCCTATAAAACATTGATTTAGTGCTTGTGATAATTTAGGTCAATATTACTTCACAACTTTGCATTACATTTGGTTGATTCATCCAATTGAGGGGACCTTTATTCAGGCATATGTTCAAATTTATAACCCAAAAAAAAACATTTCAATATCACACAGATCAATAACAATTTTCAATTGGGGTTTGAGATCTTGTCTTCCAAATAATAATACTCTAGATCATCCACAAAGATTAAACACAAATGATAATACCCTAGATCATCCACAAAGATTAAACAAAAATGATAATATTCTAGATCATCCACCACAATTATTAAACGTGATGCATATGAGAGAGGAACCATTAAAACAATGGAGGGGGTTAGATGCTGGAATAATCAACCACAAATAGACTAGATCAAACCCTTTAAATGCCTTTTATAGATATTCCATGAAGCAAAAGATCATGAAACTAAAACCCTAGATCGATTTCAAGTTATTCCATAGAATTTTTAAGTTTAAACACTAACTTGATAGAGCAACCTAGATAAAGACTAGATTTTTAAACCAATATACCGCTGGGAACACATGGCATGGCTTTTCCCATAGGCCTTCAAATTTATGTTCAGATTTATATTTTCATATCTACAATTATAATTGGTAAGGCCCATAGGCCTTGAAGGTTAAAACTAACTCTAATACCATATCTAATACCCCATAGTTCTAACAAAGATAAATCCATAAATTATCCAATAAAATAACCAATAATTTGTAATTAAGGAAACCCTAATGAAATTTTAATCAACTCGCACAGAAGAGGAACATACCCATGCTAAAGAACCCTACTTACCTGCATTAGGGTGAGTTCATAAACACATCCATACCCTAATTCTTGACCTGGAAACCACAATACAAAGTGGAGGATGACTGTCCACCCAACCATAGACCTTGCTACTCTCATCTTTAGTAGCAGGTCACCCTCGATCCTTCAATCTACTACCATGCCAGTGAATCCTTATCCTTACCCTCTCTATAGCTTCACCAAAAAGAGAGATGTGCCCAAAAGAGAGAGAGATGTCTTGTTTTCATCATTTTCTCTCTTTATATATAGTCCACCCATAGTAAAGAACCCAATCCTTAGTGTCCATTATTTAATTATTTATTATACTTAGGGTTTCTCCATTAATTACGATTACTTATTTTACCATTTTCTTTAATTACCCTAATATCTATAATAAATACTTATTATGAACCCCTTAGGATAATTATTATATACTTCTTTATTAGTCCCTGCCCTTCGGGCAGTAGGGACTAATAGTAATCGATTTTCCATCCTTCAATTATTATTGCACACAAACCAAGAATTTTAGCCAAACTTTTAAGATTTTCATATCATTGTCCAACTGTATTTTAAATTTTGTCCTAGGTTTTTAGTTTTGAGGCCTTATTTGGCCTCATATCGAGGCAAAACACTTCAAACTCGCTTCAAACTTAGGAAACTAGAGGATTCAAATTTGGTAAACAGATAAGAAAGAAGAAAAGTGAATTAATGCTAACCTTTCAGGATAGCATTAATTCCTGACATTAAATGTTTACCTTTCGAAAATGCATTATGCATAGTACATAACCCATTGCCATGGCTCTCTGGTGAGTTGCCAAATGTCCTACACTTGTCACAGACTAAAGACACTAGCCACAACTCTAAAATGTGAGTTGTCCACCTACATTAGTGATGGAGTAATTACAATAAATAACCCCTTTCAGCAGTCTGAGCTAATACCACTCGGTGATTGCTGCAAGTAACACTCTGTCTGAGTTGATACCACTCAGCGATTGTTACAAGTAACACTCTGTCTGATATGATACCACTCCAGACCACCCACTAAAACCTGGAATCCTCATTGTCGCTAGAGATGTTCTGGTCATGCACCTTTTATCGTCATCCCCCGCCAGCTCAATGGGAGCCTCTACACGTAACACCACCACACCCATTGTTGGCACCGGTCCACCGGCCTCTAGCTTAGCTGTTGTAGTAGGAGCGCCTCTGCCACCGCCACCTCCTTCACCGGAAGAAGCCATGACAACCCATGCCCATCCATCGCCTACACGACCTCCTCATCCATCCCCTCGACCATGCCTGTGCTCCATTCCAGTGCGTGGACTGTGCCACGATTTGGAGTTTTAGACTATGCATGTGCGTCATTCCAGTGCGTGGACTGTGCCATGTCAGTATGTCAACCATATTGAACACGGTTGGCCCAAAATCCACATGATCTGGAAGCTTCTCTTCATCTTTACACGACTATCTCACAAATTTTCTTCATCCATACAATGCTCTGGATCCCTATAACATTGTTTTCCTTCTTGTTAGCTCTGTGCAGGAGCTGAAACTTCAAAACTTCCACAACGACAGAACAGAACCCAGCGGCAAAGAAACGAAAATCTACACCCCCATGAAGAAGAGGAGCAGGGAGGCGACTACTAAGAAGAGGCTGAGGCTGCCCCAAACCCCAATGAAAATATAATTGGTAAATTGAAGATATTCTTACCAGGAATGCCACTGACAAAGTGATCATGAACTTTCTGGAAACAAACATCTTTTCCAGGTTTGGATGCCCTGAGAAACTAGTAACAGATGATGTTCAAGCATTCAATTCCAAGGCCATCATTGATTTTTGTGGGAATTACAACATTATCTTGACACATTCTACACCATATTACCCATAGGGGAATGGGTTGGCAGAGTCATCGAATAAAACCATGATCAAGATTATTAAAAAATTGCTAGCTAAAAATAAAAAATCATGGGATTCCAAATTGAAGGATGCCTTGTGGGCTAACAGGATCAACACCAAAAAATCATTTGGTTCCTCTCCATTCTAGCTATTCTATGGGGTGGATGTTATTTTTCCAACTCAACTTAGTCTACCAGTGTTGAAATTTTTGTAGGAAGAAGTGGGGGAGCCTAATGACTTTTAGAGGAGGATGTTTCAGATTATTGAAGTCCAACAAAGAAGAGAAATATTAAATGAGAAAATTGAGGCTTACCAAAGCAAGGTCAAGGCAACCTTCGACAGGAAAACCAAAAAAAAAACTTTTCAAGCAAGTGACCTAGTTCTGAGATGGGATGCTAGAAGGGAGGACAAGCCCAAACATGGTAAATTTGATAACCTTTGGTTTGGCCTCTTTAAAGTAGACAAGGTTCTGAATAACAATACCTTTGTATTGCAAAATCTGGATAACACTGAGATCTTTGGAAGCCGAGTCAATGGGCGCTTCCTGAAGCATTATTTTACCTGATGAACCATAGGTGGTTCAGTTTGTACATAGTTGTTTTAATTTTCAGGATGATTCAGTAGTTTAGTGTGAATAAGAGACTCCATAGCCCAGTAAAGGCACTGGGGTATAATTTCATATTTGGTTTTCAGTTAAAATAAGATAGATGTCAGGGATGGTAAAGGGAATAAAGTGGTTGGTAGCAGAAATAAAGAAAAAAGGCACATGGGCATGTTGTTCTTAGCACCTCACAGGGAAGTGCTACCCCCAGTTGGAGTCAATGTTAGATCCTAGGTCTGCACCTCTTCCTTCTACTCATGAAACCAACCTATTCATCTTTCAACCTAGCTCTTAGTTAGTTTTTCTTCTTCATTGTGTGTTAGGTCAATTTGTTTTATGTCATCCCTTCTTTGCTTATGTTAGTTGTTTTTCTCTTTATAAGGTTGAGTTAGGTCTTGATTTGAGTTTGGACAAAGTCTTATCACCATATTTTATATCACTGATGGATCGCAAAGAGTTAACCTAAGCCTACAAGTGTAAAGTTGTTGATTGCAAGAATGCCAACATTTTTGCAATCAACAAACAGACTCTGTTTTTATGAGTTTTATGGTTTAAACATATTTCAAATTTTGAATAAAGTGCATTAGCACCCAAATCACACTCATATCTTCCTATTACCCTTGAAATCATGCGCATTGTTTCCCTGTGCAGTTTTCATTGCAGGTTTTGAGTGAACCTTGAGCAATGCATATCCACGACCACCATTGTCAACAAAGGCAGCTAAGGAACGATGATACCACCACGAGAGTGTTGGCAACTAAATAGGGTAGAGCGAACAGGGTTCAAGTTGTTTGAGGTCATACCAGAGATCAAGGACATTTTTATCAGGGGTGAGTGGTTCGATTTCATATGTGCATTCAATGGACACCATAGCTATAATCTTTGCACATAAATTTAATGGATTCTAGACACAAATTGGGAATATAACTATTCACATAACAAATCATTTCATAGCAAGAGAATGTGCTCTCTCTATTAGTGGCGAGAGGTGGTTCAAGAAAAGGAAATTGCAGGCTGAGGTGTGCAATCATTTCCTAGTAGCAGAGCATCAGAGCCACGATTGGAGCCAGGGAATCCTGATCGAATGGATGAGAGAGGAATGGAGGGGCATCTTGTCTTCCATACAGAGATACATCACTAGAGAAGGTAGGTTTTCAATTGTCTATTGCTATCATCTCATATTTCTCATGCATCTAAATGGTGATAAGGAGATGAATCTCCCATTCTACCTTCTCAAAAGCCTAACCAAAATGTCCAAACAAGTTCATAACTATCCACAAACTACTCACAGAAGCCTCTACCTCCAGGGATTTATAAAAATACTAGTTCTTTTTTCTCTTAGTGAATTGGGAATGTCTTGGGCAGAACTTCTAGAATATCTAGGGTTACAGCATGAAGAGCCCAATGCACAACAACCATCAGAACATGAAATCTAACAACAACCATCAGAATAAGAAATTGAAGTTCCCCAAGCAGCTAAGGTTTCTACAGAACCTGGAAGTTCATTAAAAGCCACCCAACATTCCCAGGAAAAGACCCTACATTCAAGAAGAAGGACCATATCAGACAAAGAAAGATCCATCGCTCCAGAAAAAGAGAAAATACCTCAGAGGCAATTAAGGTCATCCACAGTGAAACAAAGGACAAGGGAAGATGATAAAGTTTCTGTCGGAAATTATGTCAAAAAGGGTAAAAACAGGTTTGTCCAACAATCCAACCATCTCCTAAGCATCTTGAGGTCGAACTTGTGCCCACTGGCATGTAGGTAGAAAAAACTCCTAAATTGAAACCAAGAAAACAACAAAGGAATAAGTAGGTTAGCTGTGAACAAGCTGTAGTTAAATCTTTTCCATATGACACACAGATTGAAGAGCCTCCTGAGGAAAAATAGGGTAGAAAGAAAAAGGGGAACCAGGTCCCAGAAATTCCAAGTAAACCAAATTGGAATACTAGGTTAACCAACCAGTCGAGGCTAAACTCCAAAGCCTTGTTCGATCCATCCCTCGAGGAGCATAAGTCGATTGTAATTGAATATCAAGACACTAATGAAGATCCCTCTAGGTTTTCCAATATGGAATAAATGGCCATCCACACTTTGAAGGAAATGCCAATAGGCAAGACCAGAAAGAAGCACAACAAAGGACAAAGCTCAGGTATTAAACTTGTTGTTTTGGAAATAGATTACACTACAGGTCTAGACCTAGAGCAATATTTAGAAGACACATGTCCAAACCCAAAGCAAGATTTTAAAGAGACTGGTCTAGAAACAAAGCATGTCCCAGAGCAGGTTTTAAAAGAGACCAAACCAGAGGCAAGGGGAAAATGATGATGGTACATGAACCTGTGAAAGACAACATTGGAAACAAACCTAAGAAGAAGCCAGAGTATGAGATGAGACCTAGGAAATCTAAGCTCTCCATTGATCTCAATAGGCATGATGTTGATGAAGAGCGTGAACTTAAAAATGGGAACATAGTGAAAGCAGAGAACAAGCCTAAATTTAAAGAGATGGAGGACAATAAGCAACATGTGGAAACCCTCAATCAACAGAATGACAATATGAGGCGGCAGATTCAAGAGTTGTAGCAACAATATCAATCTCTTGAGATGCAACATTCAAAACTACAGAGAAAATACCAAAAGTTGCAAAAGAAACATCAAAAGACCTGCAAGTTCCTGAAGAAAATCATCTAAGCATGTTGTTGTCGACAAGTAAGAAATTTCGAAGCCTGTGTAAGTTTTGTTCCAGGTTTAAAGGTTTTTCTCCAACTAGTGGAAAATGTGTGGATCCATGCAAAGTCAACAACAAGTTCCAACCTTTGAAGACTTTTTTGATGCAACTCATACACTTTAGTTATCAGCAGTGACTTTAGTTTCAGTGATAGAATCTTTTTGTTTCAGTTTGAGATATTACAACCAGTCGTAATAAATTACTTTTTTTATAAAAACAATGTTATGATTAAGTCGAAGTTATGGGCCCAGAAAAGGGGAGTTATCCTTGCAAAATAGCACTTAAACTCTACTTCTCTCAATGTAAAGAAGTGTTCATCAATTGTAATCATAACTGAATGGTGAAGTATAAGATCTACGGGTTTGAATGTAATGAAAATCTTAACTCTAGAATTTAGATCTGAGATATGTATTTGAATCCCTTTGGTGGATAAATAGAAGAATAAGAGAATGTAAAGGGGTTTGGTTTTTTGGGTATCAAGCTATCAGAATATAGACCGGGCTTATGAAGTGTAAATATCTACAATTTTTCTACTCAATGAATATAATTTCTGGTGAAGACACTGTCTTTTTCTCAATCTTGCTTATCTTTTCTTTTAATTTTGATGCATGTTGAATGTTTTGCAAAGAAAATATTCTCTTTCTTTGAGCTAATGTGCTTACAACCTGTTGAGAAGTGTATTCCAAGTATTGTTTTAGGTCTAATGCGATGTGTTAGATCTAAAAAAATTTAGCTGCAAGTGACAAATTGTATGCTTGTCAGTGTTTTTGTTCTACTTTTATATCTTGTATCTGCTACTACGCCATAATGCATGCCATTGGCTAAGGGAAACATTGTGGTGAATATTATGAAATAGTCCAACTAGACCCTTGCCCTTGAACCTCATCTATCAGTTGACCATAAAAAATAAATAAATAATAAAATAAAATAAAACTTACAAAAACCAATCATTTCAACAATTGAGGTGGCCTAGCCTTGCCCTTAGTAGTCAGGTGCAGACCTTAGAACCAACACCTGTAATGCAATCCCTAGTAAAGTACAATATGATTACCATATACAAGCTCATAAGGGGTAAAGTATGTGGTCCAGTAAGCCCATAAATCTTCTGGAATCATATTAGCCCAATCCTTGCAATGAATCTACATAGTATTGGTCAATATGGATTCCAGAACCTTCTTGGTGATTTCCACCCATCCTTTAGCTTGTGGATGATATGGTGGAGATGTCTTGTGCCAGATATGATACCACTTTGTGATGGCTTGAATGATTTCAAAGGTGAATCGAGTTCCTTGATATGTAACAATTTATCATGGTACACCAAAGTGGACAAATATTTCCTCATAAAGAAAATATGCTACTCCTTGTTTTGTACCCCTTGGAAGTGCTTTAGACTCTACCCATTTGGTGACATAGTTGGTACAAACCAAGATATGAGCATTTTGTTTCAAAGGTGGCTTGGTATGGCCCACAAAATCTAAAGCATGTTTCTTGAAAGGTTCCACCATGAGCTCAATTTGTAGTGGCATCTGGTTGGATTTAATAAGTTGTCCCATTCTTTGGAAATTGTCACAACTCCTCACATACTTTTTAGCATCTCAAAGAATGGTAGTCCAATAATAACCTAAATGCAACACCTTATGTGCAGTTCTTTTATCAACAAAGTGCCCCCCACAAGATTCATCATGGCAAGCTTTTAAGATGTCATAAGCCTCATCCTCTTGAACACAACATTGGATTATGAGATCTAGCCCTGTGCGAAAGAGGTATCCTTGAACCCAAGAATACATTGCACTTTGTTTGATAATATTCTATCTTTCTTTCAATGAGAGATGTGTTGGAAGCTTTCATGCAACCAAATAGTTAGCAATATTTGCAAATCACGGTGTGTTAGTAGATAATATGAATAAATGTTCATTAGAAAAAGTATCTTCTACAAGAATAGCTTAACCTTCATTGGTAATCCTGGAAAGAGAATCTGCAATGACATTTTCTTTTCCGAGCTTATCAACTATGGTGATATCAGATTCTTGCAACAATAATAACCATCTAGTTACTTTACTATCACCAATTGGTTATTATTAAATAATGAATGGCATAGTCATTAATATGCACAAATGCAACATATCCAGTAATATAGTGCCAACATTTATTAATAGAGTATACTACTACGAGAAATTCCTTTTTAGTCATTGTGTAATTTAATTCTACATGGGTTATATTCTTACTGATGAAATAAATTGTATAAGGCTTCTTCTCCTTTTTTTGTCCAAGAACCACTTAGGTAGTTGTGTCTGAAGCATCCATTGATACATGGAATGGTAAGGACCAATTTGGTCCCCTTAAAACTAGTGCCATAGACAACTTTTCTTTTAGAGCATAAAAAGCAATTTGACATTGGTTAGTCGAAATAAATTATGCATCTTTAGATAGTAATGCAAACAAAGGATATTGGTAGAATTTTCATCAAACGATGGATAACTAGCATGTCCTAAGAAGCTTCGAACATTGATTTCCAATTTTTGAATAGAAAGATCAAATATTTCTTGATTTTTTGTTGGATCCACCTTGATTCTAGTAAATGAAATATGATGTTACGAAACTATCCCTTCAGCTAACAACATGTGACATTTTTCATGGATAAGGGATAAATTTGTTTCCTTACACTGGATGAGTACTTTCTCTAAATTCGCCAAGGATTCCTCAAAGGTGATACCATAAAATGTGAAGTCATCCATATATACTTCCACACAATCATGTATCAAATCTAAAAATATACTAAGTATAGTCAACTGAAATGTGGCAGGTGCATTACAAATTCCAAATGGCAACACCCAATAAACAAAGGTTCCCCATGGGCAGGTAAAGCTAGTTTTTCTTGATCCTTGGGGGTTAGTTGAATTTGGTATCCACTAAAACCATCAAGGAAAGAAAAACACTTCTTTCCCGCTAAAGTATCTAAGACTTGATCAATGAAAGGTAGAGGAAAATGGTCTTTGGAAGTAGCTTTGTTTAATTCTCTTTAGTATACGCAAATTCACCATTTCTCATTTTTTTCAGGAACTATGACAAAAAGTGATACCCATTGACTATCAAATGTGGGATAGATGTTGCAACTCTTCCTTCACTATATGACACATTGTTACCCATGATTTTGGTCGTCATGATGATGTATTGATGATGGTGTACTCTGGCTCTTCATAAGAACTTTTACCTAAGAAAAGTTACTTTCATCTCTTCCAAGAAAACTCATTTTTGAAGCAAGTTCACAGGCTGCTAGTATATTTGGCTGCGAGAATGACCCATTCTCACAGGCTGCCTTAAGCCAGGGTGCGAACTTCTCGCACTGTGTTGAACTGCTAGGGTGCGAACTCTACCTAAAGCAAGGAAAAAGATGAATTCTCGAAGCTTCTAGAAGGGAATCTTCTAGAATGATGGGTTGGCATTCGAATGGTTATCCTAGGACTGGATTCCCTGATATTTTGGGATCATTCCTATCCAAGTAACTAATTCATTCTCTCCTATATATTGAGTGAATTCTCATGGAAAAGGTTAAGCAAGATTCATTGGAGAATTAGTGAAAGAATTGTGTGAAGGATTGACCTTGAACAGCAGCTTGGAGACTTCAGCAAGTTTATCCAAAGGAGTTGATCTTCTTCATGCAAGTGAGCAAGTGTGTGTGTCGGAGCCAAGGGCCATCGAAAGGAAGTTTGCGACATCAAGGCTCAGGTTGTAAGCTTTACTCTCCATTAATATGATACAGTAGCATGTCCCTTTCCCATAAAGCTATTTCCACTTTATTGTATAATTCCTTGATCATATAGATAGATTGATTGTTGAATAGATTGTGCTATCTTCACTTTGGTTGGTTTGTGTTGTCTTGGTCTTGACTGCACGAGAGCACTGGAGCGAAGTGGGAGCAACAAAGACCAAAGGAAGCGATAATAAGGTATGTTATTTGTTCTTGCCTCCTATTTAATTCAATAGTCAAAATCTAGGGAAAGAGTCATGTTCTGTCTTGCTTTGTTCTAGATCCAGGTGGATCTAGGGAGATCGGTTAGTGTCCGCACCTACGGATTTATCCAATAACAAAATCGGCGACTCCACTGGGGAAAATTCCCATTTTCTTTGTGGCTTTTGATATTTTTCTGTGGCCATTTGCTCTTGTTTCACTTTTCTCCTTTCCTGTCAATCTCTGAGTCTTCAGGATATCCTGATAGACCCTCTGGGTCCAGAGGTCTTTTCAATTTTTGCTTCATTTTCCAAAATTTTGATTATGTTCAGACATTCTCGCACTGTACTTCATTGCAGCCTGCGAGAATAGGTAGAGTTCGCACTCTGCCTTTAGGTTTCAGTGCGAGGTTCTCGCACCCTGCTCAAGGGTCACTTGCGAGAATCAGTGATTCTCGCACTGTGTAATAGTGCCTGCCTGTGAACTCAATTTTTCAAAACTTTGGATTTGAGTTTTGGTATTTTTAACTGCCCAGATCAGTTTGATTGCCTCATAACAGTTTCTTGGACCATGGATTGATGTTTTTCTTATCTTCGTTTGCGTGCATGAATGGTCTTAGGATTTCAAGGCTTTTCTTGTCATTTGTGTCTTGACTTTCGTTTCTTGACTGTTCTTGGCAAAACCATTCTCTCTGTTTTCAGAATCTGAGTGTGTTTGATTAGTTAAGATCCTGTGATTGGTTGAAAGTTAAGTTTTCTTGGTTTTTATCATTTGCTTATGGTTTGAAAGATCATTTTCTTTTGCATTTGAAAAGACTAAATTGGTTTGCTCTTTATTTTTGCTTTCATTGAAAGAGTGGATTGGGTTATTTGCTTGTTCATTGGTTCTCTGATTTTCTGTACTCTCATTGGCACAGTGAGGGTCCTTTTTGAAAAGTGAACAAAGTTTTTTCTTTCAAAAAATCGTTTTTGTCTTTAAAAAACATTGAAAATCAAATTGTTGAAGTTGTTGAAAAAGAAGAATAGAGTATTGTTCTTTGATGTGTGATTTGATGCATTTGCATTTTAAAGGAAATTTTGCATTGTAGTTCAAGGTTGATTTGGAAAATTTTCTCTTTCCCTCCCATACATAGGATTCATCGAACGAAAAGTTGTCTTTTTCATTATCATCCATGCATTGTTGGGTCAGAGTCATACAACATAAGTTTCATTTCTGTAACACCCTGTTTCCCCCAGATTGTAAATATAACTGAACTGGCCAAGGACTATGGCAAAACTCATAAGCATGAATATGTGATGTAAATGGACCTGTAGAAAGAGGTCAATAAATGTAAATGACAGTTTAAATTTTATTGCAGAACTGCTGAGAGGGGATGTGCGGAAAAGAGACCACGATGGTGGTGGAGGGCACCTTGAAAAAAGGGGCGTTAACTTCCACCAAGAATTAAAAGACCATATTTGGACTCCACTGGCCCGGAGAACCAAAAGCGGCTCGCTAAGCCCTGAAATAAATGCCTTGCAGGCTGGTAGGTTGATGGCTTGATGAAGGATGGGGAGGTGAACCGCCTATCCGTAGAGCCATCAAGACTGA
>ML790800.1:560068-572376 GCA_009831015.1 Picea engelmannii | reverse complement strand
CTTCACAGAGATTCCCTCCTCGGAAAGGTTCACCCAGAACCCAGAAGAAGGATTCGAACGCACAGGCCTTATTAACCCTGCACGAAGAGGAACGATTCTAGTGAGGTTCCAAGATAGTAGTGTTGTGAGGAGTGACAAGTCGATGGATGAGATCTCGTCGGGTGAACCATAGTCATTCACGACCCTTAGATTGACGAAAGTAACGCAGGCGTTATATACCTCGCCCCTTTGCCCTCTATCATCGTGAGCAATGAGAGATTGGGGTCGTAAACCCCAGACCCAAAGGAACGAATCTGGACTGTTAGATCTCGGTCCAAATTACCCTTCAGCCGTTGGATCTGGGGAAACTGCGCAGGGGTAGACGCGCGAGGAAGTGATTTGAGCCATTAGATCTGGAGTAGAAATCCCGTAAACCGTCAGATCGGGATGAGTTGCACCGGAGCTAAACTCTAGAGTGCAGAGGAAGAGTCCTAGTCGTTGATCTCGGCAGGACACGTGTCGGCGTTCTGGGCGGCATCGGGATTTCATTTATCAGAGATTTTTGGAGTGTAGAACCGTTGCGCAATGAAATCGCGATACGCGATTTCCCGATCGAATCTGGACCGTCCATTATGCGTGACGCGTGTTAGGAGATCCGGAGGGGGATCGGGATATTTGCCATCGGTAAATCGGCATTCCCGTGGACAAGTGCTCGGGGAAATCCAAGCGAAAACCCCGACAAGATCTGAGCCATCCAAACAGTAGGGACACATGGCAGAGGATCCCGGAGAGTCGGAGTTCGGCATATCGGAGTTTTCGAATACAAAGAACTCTTGCCTTACGGAATCGCGATCCGCGAAACCCCGATGAGTGGGAGCTAGTTGTCAGCACAGTGGCGGAGGAGGACGGAGCCGTAAGGAGGACACGTGTCAGCACTCTGAGGAGTCATCGAGATTTTGGAGGCATCGGGGTTTTACAGGTCGAGAGAACTGAGACCTCTTAAGCCTCGAAACTCCGATAGAGAATCTCAGCCATTAATCTCAGCCAGAACACGTGGCAAGAGATCCCGAAGAGTCGGGAATCGGGAAATCGGAGATCCTGAGAGTAAGGGAAACAGGACTTCGAAAGTCTCGAAATCCCGAGAGCAAATCTAAGCCGTCCAGTTGGACAGGGACACGTGCCACGAGATCGTCCGTCTCGGAGATCCGGGATACCAGGCATCGGGGCCACTCAAGTCTCGAAACAACGATAAGATCTGGACCGTCCATAGGAGGGACAGGTGTTAGAGATCAAGGTCCAACGGCGTTTGACACATCGGGAAATCGGAATTTCCAGGGACAAGAGACCCGGGACAGGATAAGTCGCGATATCCCGAGAAAAGGATCTCAATCGTTGATCTTGGGAGGACGCGTGGCAGGAGCTCTGGGCGAGTCGGCATTTGGAGCATCGGGTTTCCAAAGGCAAGGAACTCTTACATACGGAAATCGCGATCCGCGATTTCCCGACGCGATCATAACCGTTAATCTGAGGGACGCGTGTCCAAGGATCCTGAAGAGGTCGGGGTTCGGCATTTCGGGGTTCTCGATGACAAGAAACTCACGACAGGAGAAGTCGCGAAATCCTGAAACGCGACGGTCCCACAGTCATAGCATTCCAGCAGAGGACAGGTGTCACTCCATGCCATCATAGGGAGTGGGGGCCATAGACGCCAGAGCAAGGGATAGGTGTCGGAATACCAAGCTTGGTCGTGAGTTAACGCCAAGTGGCATCGGGGATCGGAGGTTCAGAATTTGCGAAGGCCTGTGCATCGCGACATCATAAACCCCGAAACCCCGATGGGTAGCTATAGGGCTGCGGACATATGGTAGCAGGTCCTGTGGATCCGGGAGCTAAACCAAGAGAGCTAATGCGTAGGGAGCGCGTCGGAATTTCGGGAATCACGAGTCTTGGGGGTGAATGAATCTTGACACTAGAAACCCCGAATCCCGATATAGAACCGGGGATTGGCGTTTCGCTAATGCAAGTTTGTGGAGATTTCTCATGTATGGGAGATTAATCCCAAAATTTTTAAATCATGATAGTGGGTGTGTTACAATTTCCATTACCTTTGAGTAAACAACGGCTCTTAATAACACTGCGTAATCATAAAATTTATCTAGTAACTCTTTTCTAGGGCTTTTTTACACCAACATTTAGTTAGGCTAGCGCTTTGGAGTAGGAAGAGAGATACACTCTCCAAAAGCTCAAAACACACAATAGCATCGTGTGTTAGGGAGTGTTTAAATCCATTTGCAACATCTTGTCCTGGGAAGCCCTTCTCACACAAGGGTCAAACACTAGGTCGCATTGATATTGGCAGAGTTACTCACCCTGCTTTGTTGGTATCGGTGTAGAGATTGCACGTATTACGGGGATCACTCGCAGGTATACCCACAATGATGAGTGAAAGCCTTTTGAGTTGATTTCGGGCTAGATACCCTGCCCTTGCATGTGGATCAGACTGTCAACTATTCCCCCAGGCTTTATTGTTGTTGGTGGTGACCTTAGTGGCCTATCTTTATAGGTTCTTACCCAAGGTGACTGTGGAGGGGAAAGTCTTCACGGTACCTGGAATTGACGTTGACCAAACTCACTCGGGCTCCTTGGAGGGTATACCCACAATTATGTGTTGGAGCTTGCACCAGGGTGTAAGTCCATTAAGCAGGTCGTCAACGTAACTTTTCCACCCTAGCCCCGCCCCTTCTCGTCTCGTTGTTGCGACGTTGGATTTCATCACCAACTAGTGGCTTCGAAATTAGAAGGTCTTGTTTGCTTGGTGATTGCTTCCTAGATTTTGTTTACTAGCACGTGTTGTTTGTTTCTTGAAGTTGACCATAGGATTTTCTTCACGAAGTTTGTTACTCGTTTACAATAGCTCCCCCACGTCATTCACGTAGAATCCAGGGTTTATCTCCAGAGCATCTGGAAGGTTCTCAACCCCTGCCTACAAGTACACCTAAGGGCTCTCCTCGACAAAGTGAAGCCATCATCACCACACCACAAGTGGAATGAACTGACTCTCTAGAACGTTTTCGAATTACAAATACTCGAGAGGACTTTCGACTTCACCCCGATTCTGAGAGACGTCTTATGCGAGCAAACTCTTCCGGAGACTTAATTGTTGTGTATTTCGGATCTCCGTCTGGACCTAGGGAACAAGATCCTTTTTTATCTATGGGTGTTTTTCGGCGAGACCTTTTTGGTCCAGGTTCACATGTGATTTCCGAGATCAACCCCCCTGTGATTTCTGAAATCTCTGATACAGAGACTGTACCGGTGACTACTACTTAGCACTTTACCGTCCCTACCGAAATGGCCCATCTTGCAGCTACTTCGAGTGTTCCAACCGGATTTACTGTGGTTAGTCTTGCTCCTATCAACACACCGCGAACACCCAATGTCACCCCGACACTACCACCTGGATATCGTGCGTTGAATGCTTCCATTCCTACTCCTGCGCAAACTCCATCCATCTCTCCTAGTGGTCTTTCTTCTTCTGGGCATTTTCTTTCCGGTTTTGTTCCAACACTCCCTCAATTTCCTTTTGGAGGACCTTCTTCGTCTTCTACTGGCAATCCTAATCCTAGTGGCACTATTCCATCATTCACTCCAAACTATCCGTTTCCGGTCGGTGGACAATTTCACCACGGTGGTATTACACAACCCCCTCTCAGTGGGCAAATTCCTTTTGGAACACAACCCCCAATTGGAACACCACCTTCGATGGGAGGACCAACCCCACCTTATGGGCAAAACATACCTCCGTCCTTGGCCCAGTATTGGAATCAATTGATACAAAATCCTCCTCAATCGACTGGGGGGCAACAGTTTCCAACTGCGTCCGTAACACCCCCTGGCATGGGTCAACCATGTCCAGGTTCGTTCAATCCCATTTGGGGGGCAAATGCTCAAACTCAAGCCCATGTTCCAGGGTATACTCCTCCGAGCTACTATCATCTCCAACCACCACCGAATCTGCCTGGGTCTTCACATTATATGCAGATTGCTTATGGTCCTACTGGTTTGCCGACGGGGCTTCCACCCCAAAGCCACCAGTACCCGCAGGTGAATCGACAGTTACCTTTTCTTGCTACTTTGGATTTGTCGTATTTGTCACGGATTTTAAATGATCATATTCGTCACTCTCCCCAATGGCCTGTTATTCCATCCAAGCTTCCATTGGACATTCCTAAATTCGACGGTAAAGTGGGAGAGGACCCAAACAATCACGTTATGACTTTTCACCTATGGTGTTCATCCAACTCATTGATGGATGACTCTATTTGTTTACGTCTTTTTCAACGAACCCTTACCAGTTCTGCTGTGAAGTGGTATATTGAATTGCCACGAGATTTATCCTCTGATTTCAACACCCTAGCTATGGCTTTCCTTATGCATTACCAGTTACTGATCCGTTATGATACGGGAATCGAGATTTTGACTTCCTTCAAACAAAGCAAAGGCACTCATATATCTGATCACATCCATGAGTGGCGAAGGAGACGACGTCTCATTAAACTTGAGCTCCCTGATCAGTTGTTGGCTGAATGGTTTACAAAATCATTTGTGAACGAAATTGGTAAGGAGATTGCCATGGGTGGTGTAGTCACGGAAGAGCAGGCTATAAGTCGTGCTCAATATATTGACCTCGTTTATTCACAAATGGGAACCCTTTACGATTTACTACCTGATTTACCTCGTCCTAATACTTCCAGTACTTCAACTACTCCAGCTGCCTCGCATGCAGCTGATGGTGTGATTGGTACTGCCCAAGACCAATCACATTCCGCTTCAAGCGCAACCCCCAAATCTGCTTCTTCTAATGTTCAAAATGCTTCGTCTCCTGCCACTCCCACCGGCAAGACTTCTGAGGTAAATGTCGTCCAATCTACCCTGGCCGGTAAAACCAAATCTAAAAAGGGGAGAGGCAAGAATAAGGAGGGAAAAAATAATCCTCAAGCAGAGCAAACCAAAACTCCACCTGCTGACGAACGGGATAAGCGCAAACCACGATACCCTTGCCTTATCTGTGGTGATGATCACTACACGAAGAATTGTCCACGATGTGCCGAGGTCACTAAGTTCCTTCAAGGAGCTCCAAAACCACCTACATCGGCTGTCTTGTCCCAACCCTTCCTGTCTCAACAACAGGCTCAGTTGGTCATTCACGACCAACCCTCCTCTTCTACAACATCATATGTTTTGATGTGTACTGGTGATTCTAAGAAGAACAATGTTGCACTCACTACTCGAGCCAAAGATTATTCTCCATCTAAGGAGAAGGTTGATGATTTACCCCCTTCGTTGGTCCAACCCTCTCCCGCAACTCCACCTACTAACGGTCCTCTTCATCTCGAATGACCGAGTCTCGACATAGTTTTGCGACCCCCCCCCCAAAGGGCGTCATTCGGAAATCGGCTTTCAATCCTCATGCTCGTGCGGCCCAGAACTACAGCATTGTTGAAGATCAAGGTTGTTACCGTTGACCAACTTGCCTTCTTCAACTCTGATACCCGTACTAGCAACGTACCGTTTATTAGTAAAACCCCACCGGGTTATGAGAACGTCGGTGTAGGCCTTTTAAAGGACTCCTCGTTAATGGGTACTTTTCCCATTCCACCGCCCGATGTTCCACGCTCATCAGTTGCTTCTATCAACATGATCTCCTTCGTACCTCACGAAATTCCTGCGTCACAGGACCCTTGGATTGTCCCTGACCCTGGAGATCATCTTTGTTTCGGTGACGCAATGCCGTTAAGTCTGGTTGAATCTGCCTATCAAGCGATTCACTCGGCAACACCTTCTACCCCCTCTCTTGATGAGTTGTCTCTCGATCCTTTTCATGTTATTTTTCCCACTAACGAGATGATCATGTCCGTCATGGAGGACACCCCTTGGGACGATGGACATCATCATTCTATCCTCTTTCTGGAGCAACATACTCTTGAGAACTACCAACAGATTTCGACTCCGTCAACCGTTGTTGTCATCTCGACGGTTCCCGCGACTACACACGATGTGTTTACTGAATGGAACTTAAGCAATATCTCGCCCACGATTCCCATTGACATATCCATTAAACCTGGGATTGTTGAAAATGTCCATATTGGAGCTTCGTGTTCCCCTGACGAAATAGTCACCTATACGTCTCTATTCAAAGAATTCCGTGACATCTTCGCCTGGAGCTACGAAGAGATGTCAGGTATCGACCCTGCAATTGTAGTACATGCGATAAAGACATACCCCAGAGCTAAACCTGTTCGGCAACGCCTTCGTCCAGTTCACCCACGTAAAGCGGCTGCTATAAAGCTCGAAGTCGAGAAACTTCTAAAAGCCAGCTTTATTTATCTGGTGGCTCTTACAGACTGGGTTTCCAACCCTGTCCCGATTGACAAAAAAGGAGGCACCATTCGTGTATACGTTGATTATAGGGATATCAACAAAGCTTGTCCCAAAGACAACTATCCTACCCCTTTCGTCGATCAGATTGTCGATGACTGCGTCGGCAGTGAAATCTTCTCTCTCATGGATGGTTTCTCCGGCTATAATCAAATTAACATTGCTCCCGAGGATCAACATAAGACTGCTTTTATTTGTCCTTGGGGTACTTTTGCCTATCGGAAACTTCCTTTCGGTCTTAAGAATGCTTGCGCAACGTTTCAATGTGCTATGTCTTATGCTTTTCATGATATCAAGCACATCGTTCAACCTTATTTGGACGATTTACCTGCTCATTCTATGCGCAGAGTCGATCACCCTACCCACCTCCGAGCTATTTTCGTTCGCTGTCGGTTCTATCGTATACATTTAAATCCTCATAAGTGCGTTTTTTGCGTAGAATCCGACCGTCTTCTAGGTTTTATCGTTTCGCGTCAAGGGATCCGGGTGGATCCTATTAAGGTTGAGGCGATCCTTAATCTCCCTCCTCCTTCTACACTTAGCCAGTTGCAAAATTTGCAGGGGAAAGCAAACTTTCTTCGTCGTTTTATCCGAAATTATGCTGAGATAACTCGTGGATTTACGCGGAAGAAGAATTCAAAGTTCGTCTGGGATACCATTGCTAACAACGCTTTTGAAGCTTTGAAGTTGTCTCTAACGCGAGCTCCGCTTATCTTTCCTCCAGATTACAGTCGTGATTATTTCCTTTACCTTGCTGCCTCGGATTACACCATTGGCATGGTTCTCATCCAAGAGGATGATGCTCACGACGAACATGTTATTTACAACTTGAGTCAAACTCTCACGCCGACTGAAATTAAGTATCAACATGTCGAGAAACTGGCCTTGGCTGCCGTTCAAGCCGTCCAACGCTTTCGGCACTATATCCTCTCACGTAAGACTATGGTGATTTCTCATTGCAACCCTATGCAACATATTTTGACACGTCAATTGCTTGGGGGCAAGTACTCCAAATGGATTGTAATACTCCAGGAGTTTGACTTGGAATTCGAACGCGCCAAGTCCAAGAAGTCCTTAGTTTTTACTGAGTTGATATGCGACTTTCCTCATTCTGCAACGGAAAATGTAACAGCAGATTCATTACCTGATGAATCTCTTTTCCTTATTAACCCGGATGATCTTTGGTATGGGGATATCATTATATATCTCCAAACCCGGACTTTTCGGCCAACTTTGTTCAGTACTGAATGACGTCGCATACGATATTAAGCTCGTCAATACATTATCCTCGGGGATACTCTTTATCGTCAGGGGATTGACTCTGTTTTTCGACGTTGTCTTACGTTCGACGAAGCCGAGAAAGCTCTGAATGACTACCATTCCGGAACATGTGGTAGTCATATGTCTGGGTATGCTACTGCCCATAAAATCTTAAGAGCAGGGTACTTTTGGCCTTCTTTGTTTAATGACTGCATCACCGTCGTTCAGAAATGCCATGCCTGCCAGACCTATAATCAGAAAATTTGGTCACATCCTGCTCCTCTTCATCCTATGGTCTCAGTTGGTCCCTTTGCGAAATGGGGCATCGATTTCATGACATGTCACCCTCACTCGGCCGGGGGGCATGGTTACATTATTATAGCCGTTGATTACTTTACGAAATGGGCCGAGGCGATGTTGACATTTGACAACACTGGAAAAACTGCAGCATTGTTTCTTTTTAACCACGTCATAGCTCGTTTTGGTGTTCCCCAAGCTATCATCACCGATCACGGTAGCCACTTTAGGAATTTTATGATGTCTGAACTTACTGAGAAGTTGAGTCTTCGCCATGATAACTCAACACCCTATTATCCACAGGCCAACGGCCAGGTCGAAGCAATCAACAAATTTCTCATAACTATGCTCCGACGAATGATAGGGATTCATAAAACAAGTTGGCACACAATGTTGTTTTCGGCATTGTAGGCGTACCGGACATCCTTCAAGTCCGCTACTGGGTTTACACCTTTTCAGTTAGTCTATGGTGTGGAAACCATTCTCCCTATCAAATGCGAGATACCTTCTTTGAAACTAGCTGTTGAACTCCTACCCAACACTTCTGCTGAGGAAGAGCATCTATTGTATCTTATGCGATTAGACGAAACTTGACGTGATGCCACCCTAGTCATAGAAGCTCAGAAAAAACGTGTCAAGGCCCAATACGACAAGCATGTCAAGCCTCGCGTTTTTTCCGAAGGTAATCTTGTTCTTCTCTATGAACAAGATCGAGATATGTTAGGAGCTGAGAAATTCGAACCCATGTGGTGAGGTCCTTATATCGTTCGACGAGTTTTGGAAAAATGAGCTTATGAGTTGGTAGATTACGATGGTATCCCTTTGAGTGAACCCAGGAATGGGTTGTACTTGAAGAAGTACTATGCATAAACTCATATGTGCACAAGTACTTGTATTTTTAATGTATCATACTTTTTGTGTGTTACTATAGCTTGCTTTTGTCGTTATCTGGTCTCTACCCTTATGTGACGGTGTGTTTGATTTCCAGATGTCGGAGTTTTCGCTACCTTATATTGGCTTCGCTGATGGCGCTAGCCGTAGTACTCGGAACCTTGCTTCCACTACGTGGGCAATTTATGCCCCTACAAACGAACTTGTCTCTTTACGAGGTGTGTGTCTCGGCCGTGCGACCAACAACATTGCAGAGTATATCGTCATTATTGAATTATTGGTTGATGCTATCTCGCTCGGAATTCGTCATTTGGTTGTGAAGTCCTACTTTGTTACGGGTGTATTTACGAATTCGCCTTTTGGAGCATTATTTTGATTATATTGAATATCAACATATTTCTAGATGTCTAAATACATTAACAGATGCATTGGCTAATTATGTATTAGACAGGCATTTGAATCATTTCTAAATCAATCACATCAATGTTCACACAACACATGATAAACCGGTAGAAACCGTCTGTATATATAACGATCAAAAGAGTTTTTTACAAAAAGTTTGTCCGAAGACCAAAATGTCAAAAACTGAAGCTCATAGCTTCTACAAAGTGACGTCATGGATGACGTTCACGGTAACACACGACTGCCCTAGCAACCCTACGGAGCAATCGACTCATAGATGTTGATACTCCTACAGTATGACGCTAGTCGCGTCGTGGAACCTCTTCCAGAGGCATGTCTAGAATATCTGCGGTCAGGCCCTCTAGATTTTGTTCCACCACATGATAATCCTCAGCATATTGTGGTGGTGCTGCTACCTTTCCTCTCCGCTGAATGGGAGAAGTACCAGGAGGTCGGTACGGTCCAACATCTGTGTTATCAACAAACAATTTTGTATTAGTCTTTGGATGAACATATAAAACAAAAACATTTAAATATGATAAAAAATTCACAAAACATTTAAAAAGAGAAAAATGCATGTACTTCTTACCAAGGTCACCCCACTGAGTATCTAAGTCCGGATCTCCTCGGAAATCCAACCCGGCATAAGCATAGTCGTCAACCATCAACATCTAGGTTTGAAGCCAGTCAAAGAAAGTATCATCATACTTGATGATCGGTCCTGCTACATGTCAGGCCATAAGCCAACACCATCTCAACATCCTTGGATCCCTGGGACCTGGTATATTCCACTGAACCTGCAATCTCAGTACGGGAACCCTCTCAAGGAAGAAGGACACCAACAAAGATCCGTACCTGAATTGCTTCAGGTTACCTCGTCTGCACTTAGTCAACTGCTTTTTTATACTGTGAAGCACAACATCTGCCCAGTTGAACACCCGAGGCTCAGTACACTCAATAACATACTGGAAATAAATTTGTAACGCCATGTGAGGAGTAGAACTCTCATCCATCCGAGCTATGGTGAATAGGATAGTACAGAGGGTCAAATCTCGTACCCCCCAAATAGCTACTTTTCCTTTCTTTCTCTCAGCCTCAGGAACACAGTGTATATGGCAATACACACTCATCTGTAGCCCACCACCTCTGCTACCGGTCAGGCTCACATAGTACCCGCGCCGGGACAATCCAGTCAAAAAGTAAATGTCATCAATGTCTAAGGACAGTGTGTGGGCCCCCACATGAAATACCTGCTGATCAGGGTCCCACATACGCACCAAGTACTCTAACAACCTGACTTGGGCCCTCATGCCCAGGATACGAAAGTACTTCAAGAGTCCATAGTCTCTCAAAGCAGCGATAGTAGGTGGATGATTTTCGGCCATTACATTGTCTTCTTCATGTTCTCTTTCGCGCCATTCAAGCACCATTATGATGGCCAATTATCTGCATAAGGAACACAAAGAGAAGATTAACAACTTTTTCATGATTTGGTTCTTGTTCATTGGCTAAATTTAAAAAAAAAAAAATTGAGCTTTGCGGTTCTCGCAAGTGCCCTGTGTGCACAGTGCAAGAACCTCGCAGGCTGCCCACGGGCCACCTGCGAGAATCACCCATTCTCGTAGGTACCGTGTAGCCTGCTTGCGAGAATGGCAGCGCGCAAATAGGGCTCCACAAATCAACTTAAAAATGAAAATTTAACCAGTGAAATTACAAAATTAAACCATGAAAGTGTTAAGGATGAAGAGCCTACCTTACTGTCTCTGACGGCTCGCTGAATGGTCTCTCGTAGATCCCGCAATCTGTCGCCGAACTTGGAGGGTAAAAGAGGGGTTTTTTGAGCTCAATAATGGAAAGGTAAAAATGATGTAGTAAAAAGAGTATTTACTCCTTTTTATTTACTTTTACTATGTCATTTAATTTTTTAATGATTATTTGTCTATTTAACCCTAATCCCTAATGTCATTTTGAGCATAACTTTTGCAGGCATGATGATTTTGATGGTCAAATACAAGGATATGGACATGTTTTTCTTTGTCATCGCGTGTTTTGATTGTGTTTTATGGTTTTTATATAAAACCTCGAGCGTTGTTTTTGTCCGTTCTTGCACTTGCAAATACATGAGAACATGATTGAGCATACGTTTATCACTTTTTCGGGCTCAACAAGGTTATACGAAAAAGGAACCCCCTTGGAGTCCTCTTTAAGCTCTTTTAGACACTCTAAACATGAAAAGATCTCCAAGCGACCTTGCTATTTTCACGCTCGATAAAGTATTTGAAGTAAGCGTCTAGTGAGCGATAATTTATCTCTTTTTCGGTCTCATCCGGACTATTTTTCGAAAAAGGAACTGAGAGAGTTCTCTTTTAAGTGTTTTTCCAAACTCTATAATCATGAAAAACCTTCGAGTTTTCTATCTCTGGACTCGTTAAACAAACATTGACAGACCCGTAATGGGACCGAACCACTCCTTCTTAGGGTTCGTTAAACATACTCCGAGGGACTCATCCGAAGGATGAGCTTACATCAACAACCATATGTTATCCTCCTCAAGCTTGCGTAAAAATAAAGAGGTACTTGCCAGAAATTGTGGGGGAAAATTTGGGAAAGGGATATGTTTTCATCTTCGTATTAATTGGCAGTAAGTGTCACTCTTGAACATGACACCTCATATTCATCATTTGAAGCCGGTTTGGGAAATCCATTTGTCTCTCATTCGATTTGCTACAAGGTCATTCCCTGTGTCGTCTTTGAGTCAATACTACCAAATCATTGGTCGTGTCGTTCATATGTTCAAGAGAAGTCCATCTGAAACCTATATCGAGTCGGCCATCTGCAGTAGTCCATTCTTTCCATGTCGGCCTTCCCTGTGTCCGGTCCAATTTGAAAAATACTCTATTTCACCTTCAAAATCTGTTACTCATTTCGTGTCATTGATGGGGGATACATCAAGGCCCTCCTGTGACGAGTTTTGTTCCGT
Organism: Picea engelmannii; assembly: GCA_009831015.1. Lineage (NCBI taxonomy): Eukaryota > Viridiplantae > Streptophyta > Pinopsida > Pinales > Pinaceae > Picea > Picea engelmannii. Next base: position 560,129 of record ML790800.1, on the reverse strand, counting down.
CGACTTCAACTCATTATCCGGAATCAAGACTTAGAAATTATTTGGTACCTTGGAGCTTGCA
>ML790800.1:542507-559088 GCA_009831015.1 Picea engelmannii | reverse complement strand
GTTGATCTTCTTCATGCAAGTGAGCAAGTGTGTGTGTCAGAGCCAAGGGCCATCGAAAGGAAGTTTGCGACATCAAGGCTCAGGTTGTAATCTTTACTTTCCATTAATATGATACAATAGCATGTCCCTTTCCCATAAAGCTATTTCCACTTTATTGTATAATTCCTTGATCATATAGATAGATTGACTGTTGAATAGATTGTGTTATCTTCACTTTGGTCGGTTTGTGTTGTCTTGGTCTTGACTGCACGAGAGCACTGGAGCGAAGCGGGAGCAACAAAGACCAAAGGAAGCGATAATAAGGTATGTTATTTGTTCTTGCCTCCTATTTAATTCAATAGTCAAAATCTAGGGAAAGAGTCATGTTCTGTCTTGCTTTGTTCTAGATCCAGGTGGATCTAGGGAGATCGGTTAGTGTCTGCACCTACGGATTTATCCAATAACACACATTGCAGGGTTCATTTGACATTGGGGTTATCGAACATGTCATAAATTTTCCTCGATATACATATGATGAGTGCAGAGATCAAGATGGATTCCCTTCATGTTAGTATATTCCTATGTGAATGCCTCAACATGATTTTTTAACAACTTGACGACTTGATGCTTTTGTAGATTTTCCAATCTAAGTCTAATATTGAGCATTTTCCAAGATTGATTTTTATAGGCATATTGGTCGTTGTTGGGGTTGCAAGGTATATATAGTGGAGAAGATCCAATAACAATTTAATATGTATATATTAATATGTATATATTAATATTTTATTACAATACATCTTTACAATGAGAATTGGTCAGCCTTATACACAATCAAAGGTGAAGGGACATGACTGAATATGTAGCCCTCTACTACTAAGTATGAACTATTAAATATTATTTGATAGTTAATTATTTGGTATATTACAAGTCACCCCTTCTTTGAAATGCTTTGTCCATGAAGCATTGGTAACGAAGGATATTTCGATCAAAATTCTTCATTTTCCCAAGTAGCTTCATCTTCAGGAATGTTCCTCCACTTATTAAGATATTCATTGACACTTCTAGAACGAAGGATTTTGGTTTTGACCTCTAAGATGCACTTGGGCTCCATAACTAACTTCCTTCTAACTAGAGCTGAATCGGGGATTAATTCTATAATGTGGTCTCTAGATCGTGTTGGAGGGAGACCCCGAAGTAGGTCTTGGAAAATGGTACTATGTTTTCCAAGAATCTCATCAAGACCTTTAGGAACATCAAATCCCTTAGATAATGCGTCCATGGAACAACAGTGAAAAATGTAAGTTTGTGCTCCTTTCTTGATGATCTTCTCCATTCTATTAGACGAGATTATTTGGTGGGGTGGACTTTTGATTCCATTAAACTTGTACTTCCTCCCATTTTCAAAGAACTCTAGGAATTGTTTATGTAAATTTAACCCTACTGTACCAGTCGTGGACAACCATTGGGCTCCTAATACTACATCCACTCCCCCAATTTCAATGGCATACATGGGGGCTTGTAATTGGTAGTCCTTAATTGACAATTTAACCTTATGATATTTCCTCATGCATAAGGTAGTTTGATTCCCTAGAATTATGACTTGAAGATCGAAAGAGGGATAGTTAAACATGTTTAATTGTTTTGCTACTTCAGTATTGATGAAATTATGAGAACTCCTATTTTTTATTAGCATTATTACTCTTATCTTTTAATGTAGCCCAAAACCTTCAGAATTTTGGGTTGCAAAATGTCGGTCATTGTAGCAGATGAGAGTGTTGGAGTGGAGTTTTGATGGTTAGATCCTCTAGGATTTCTTGATTATTCATTTAGATTATTTAAATCTGTGTCAGATGTATATAATTTATTGTTCTTGCACTTGTGTCTTGTCCTCCAGTTGGGATCATGACATCTAAAGCACATATTTTTGTGATCGTTTACATCATATGGTGGAATCCTTTTATCAAGGGGAATACACTTTTGGTTTGGTTTCTCAGAGTGGGTGATCTAGGTGGATATCGGTGGCCTCCCACCTATTCCATTGGCTCAAAGCACAATTTTCCATTTTTGGCAGTTTTTCTACACTTTTTGGATCCTGAACTTCTGGGGCCATTTTGAGGCCTGAAACAACGTTTTTTTGGGCACAACGATGCCTAGACGATAGTGAAAGGCTTCGTATGGGCCAATCAGAATGTGTACTTTTCAGTTAGACCTTTCCAATGGGCTATCAAGCGTGCCAAGTAAAGATTGTATGCAAAAGTTGCAACCCCGGGAAGTTGGCATACCAACTAACCCCATCGGGGCCCACAAGCTTTTTGGCATTTCATCTCCTAGGGTTAGGTTTTTGGATGTTTATGGTTTCCTCATTGCTTCTTTATGATAAAAAGGCCTTTCAAATTCATTGTAATACTCTTTGGCAACTGCACGTATCCGTCAGCTCTCTTCTCAGAGATCAGCTACCACCATTCGAGCAACTTTGTTTCATTCTGCATTTTTAAAGTTCAACACATTTCGTTTATTAATAGAAGTCAAGTTTCACTATATCTCTGTGTTTTTGTTATAACTTTGTATTTCATTTTGTTCCATTTCTAAATCTGAATCAGTGGTATCAGAGTGGCCTGCTCTTTATCTGTTTCTTTCTGCATGTTCCCAATGAGGTCAGGGTATAAGGAGTTGGGACTTAAACTATTTGAACCTTTGCAGGACTGTCCCCAACAACCTCCCATGGTGGAACAAAAGAGATATGGTGGAGCACGATTTCCTATTAAATCATTGCTTAAGGAAGCTCTCGCGTGACAAAGGAACGAGATGATGGATATTTTTTCTTAGATCTTTCAAGGACTCCCAACATTCGACGCATCTTCGTCAAGCAACCACTTTGGAGGTGTCGCCCCCTTCAAGGTACAAATTAGTTTTGATATTCCTATATTTGAAGGTCAGATAGATGTTGATGCTCTATATAAATGGTTGAATCTGCTTGAAGGGTATTTTTTGTCCAATTTTTTTCTGGTAGAGAAAGATCACCTTTGTACTCCTTAAGGCTATCCCCCATGTCAAGGATTGGTGGGATACTTACTGTGAGCAAAAGGCCATGAAGGAATTTGCATTGTTTGTAGTCGTACCCACTTGGGATTCTTCCAGGGATGTTATTAAGGAACATTGTTACCATGTTGGAAGACACAATGACCAGTATACAAAATGGACCATGTTGCAGCAGGAAAGAGACCAAACAGTGCCATAGTTCACATATCTCTTCCATACCTTGCGCACAACACTTGATACTCAAGTACCACAGTGGTTACATCGATACATCCAGTTTGAAATGGATTTTTTCAACATCTCATCACTGGGCGCGACTTATCGATATGCTGTCAAAATCGAGCAGAAATTTAAACAGAAGAAACATGAGTTTGGATCTATGAACTCCTCATAGCATAAGCAAGGCAAAGGCAATCTCAACCTACAGAACAAAGGACAAAGAAATGATGGACCACCAAACGACAACCAGTCCAAGCCACCAACAAAGAAGGGTAATGGGAAGACAAAGAAAGACATTGGAAAGTGGTGCAAATTCCATAAAAGTCTTGACATAACATTGATGAATGTTGCTCAAAGTAGTCATTGGTGGTCGAGTTGAAAACCTCGGAGTTAGATGTGGGTTCCAACTCAGATTAGAACAAGACAAGGGGAAGTGGATCATTGATGTGAAACCTAGTGCCACTGTCGCTACAACCAAGGTCCAGCCAAGTGAACCTGAAGAACTGAAGGAAGGTGAGCGCCTTTTCTACTCATCGATGTGGGTGAAGGGGCTCCGCTGCACTTCATTGTCGATAACAAAAGTCAAAATAACCTCATCTCAGCAAAGGTCGCCAAGTTGTTGGACCTGCTGACAACACCACATCCATAACCTTACACCATCGGGTGGCTCCGCCAAGGGATATATCTCTACGTCAGCCAACAATATCGCTTGCCCTATGGCATCAATCCCTTCAAGGATGAGGTATTGTGTGATATTTCCCCCCTTGAAGTTTGTGATGTTCTTTTAGGCCAACCTTACTTGTGGAAATGTCATGGTGTATATGAGTCTAGACCTCACAGTGTTATTATTACTTTGGGCAGACAATTGTACAGGATACCAGAGGTATCTTCGACTACCGCCATTTCTTTGATCTCTTCTAAGCAATGTAGGAAGGTCATCTCCCAAACCAAGAATTTGTATTCTCTATGATTCACCCTCAAAGTGAACAGAAGGTCGCGACCACATCCATGGCCTCTGCATAGGGCCTCTCCATGTAGTAGAAGCAGGTCGAAAATGTTATGGAGGAATACAAAGACATATTCTCCTCACCCACTAGGGTACCTCTACACAATCAGGTCAAGCATTTAATCGATCTGACGCCCGACACACCTCTACCCAATGGGTGAGTCTATCATCGCTCTATTATGGAAAATGAGAAAATAAAGCACCATATCCAAGAGTTTCTCGAAAAGGGGCACATCCGACCAAGCTCCTGACCTTGCAGAATCCCAATTGTACTCATGTATAAGAAAGAAGGGACTTGGTGACTCTGCATTGATTATAGAGCCTTAAACAAAACCATGGTCAGGAACCAATACCCAATTCTCTGAATTGACGACCTTCTTAACTAGCTCAAAGGGAGCCAAGTACTTAATTAAGATTGACATGAAGTCCAACTACCACCATGTCCTAATAGAATAGATTGATCTATGGAAGACTACTTTCAAGTCCAAAGAAGGCCTTTTTGAATGGTTGGTCATGCCCTTTGGTTTAACGAATGTTCTAGCCACTTTCATGAGGTTGATGGACGATATCTTGTGGCCTTTCACCGATTCTTTTGTGGTGGTATATCTAGATGATATCCTCATCTTAAACAAGAGTTGGGCATGTCAATTGCAACATATTGAACAGGTCCTTCACACTTTACGACAACACAAGCTACATGCTAACTTTGAAATATGCTCCTTTGACATGAACATGATCCAATACCTAGGCTACATTGTTGATGAGCATGGTGTGCACGTGGATCCAACCGAGATCTAGGTCATTCGTGATTGGCCAGCCCTAACCACACTAACTGAGCTTCGGAGTTTCTTGGGACTTGTTAATTTCTATGGCAGGTTCGTGTTGTGATTCTCCCATATTGCATGGGCCCTCAACCAAGTGACCAAAGGTGGTGGCAAAGAAAATTTTGTGTGGGCATAGTTGTAACAAAAAGCATTTGATGATCTGAAACATTGCTTGTGCTCAACCCTAGTGCTCTCATTTCCCGATCTGCGAAAACCTTTTCAGATTGAGACAAATACTTCTGATTATGTTGTGGGTGCAGTTCACTCAGCACGGTCATCCAATGGCCTATCATAGTGACACAATATCAGATTCAGTCCATAAGTACCCCACTTATGACAAAGAAATGTATTCCATTGTACAAGCATACTGCCAATGGAAGAATTACATTGTCAGGAAGGAGACACTCATCCACATTGATCACAAGCCTATGTAGTTCATGCAAACACAAGGAAAATTGCAGAACGACCACCATCAAAAGTGGTCCACGTACTTGCAGCAGTTTCATCTCAACATCAAATATAAGACAACGAGCACCATTCGCGTCGTTGACTGCCTCAGTCGTCCTCTAGTTGCAACATTAACCATGGTGCTCCACTCCTATGGACATGAGGCCTCAGGGTGGCCCCAACTTTATGAGAGCAATCCTGACTTCATTGCCACTTACCAGATGTTGGGCGCATGCTCGCCCATCGTTGACTTTCATCTTTAGGACAGACTATTATGCCATTTGGGCCATCTCCATGTTTCTTCAAGCCATCATGTGGAGCTGATTTGGGAAGCTCACTGCAATCAGATGGCAGGACACTTTGGTGTGGAAAAGATAGTGGAAGTGTTTTAGAAGTATTTCTATTGGTTGAAACTTTGACAGGGAGTCGACAAGTACATCTAGTCTTGTATTGCATGTGCTATTTCCAAACCAACCATTAAGAAGTAAGGATTGTACACCCCTCTTCTTACCCCCAATAGGCCTTGGGAATCCATCTCAATGGTTTACATATCTAGCCTTCCTTCAACCAAGCAGGGCAATGACTGTGTTTTTATGGTGGTTGATCGATTTTCTAAGATGGCCATTCTGAAAGCTTGCAAGAAGAGTATCGCAACGAAGGCCACTGCCAAGCTCTTCTTCGAACGGGTGTGGGTACATTTTGGGATATCGTAGACGATCATCTTAGATAGGGACAATAGATTCCTAAGCACATTTTGGTCAAGCCTCTGGTCATTGTTGGACACTGAGCTCACAAAATCCACTGCCTTCCACCCCCAAACTGATGGCCAGACTAAGGTTGTCAACGAGATGATCATGCATATCTTGCGCATGTGAAAATCTAAGAATCCATGCACATGGGATGAGAGTCTCCCCGATGTTCAACACAACCACAACATAGCTCTCCATAACTTGACCGAAAACAACCCCTTTCAAGTGGGGTTGGGATTTCAACCATTGGGTCCCATTGATGTCGCACTACCCCTTGCGACCACATAGGTAGAATATTCCCATGTTCAATCTGAGACAGACAAAACCATCAATTTTATTGAAGGGATTGAGTACATCCGCCAACAGGTCCATGATATTTTGCAGAAAGCCAATGCTAAGTACAAGCAGTGCCACAATCAACACCAAGTGTCACACAAGTTTCGGGTGGGAGACAAGGTTTGGTTGCATTTATAGAAGGAGCGCCTTACAAGACCCCATCAAAAAATTTGTCCACTCCATCATGGTCCTTACACCATCACCAAGGCTATCGGTGACAATGCTTTTGAGTTAAGTATTCCCGCCTTCCTTGGCTTTCACCCCGTGTTCAATGTAGACCTCCTTCGGCTATACTTTCACCATTATTGGACATGTTAGAGATAGTAAAGCAGTTGACATTGATAGAGCTCAACCTTGAATGCATGGAACATGCGACCATTAATCATATAATGGACACGCATGTTAAGGGCACTCGCCAACATAGGATCCAACTTTATTGGGTTCTCAAAGTAGGGCAACTCCTACACCAAGGCAAGTGGCTCACATGGGGCCAAGTTCAACAGAAGTTTCCCCATCTAATGGGGGCACTCAACATAATGGAGACCATTACTTCCTAAGGAGGGAGGATTAATCCAGGTGGATATCGGTGGCCACCCACCTATTCCATTGGCTCGAAGCACAATTTTCCATTTTTGGCAGTTTTTCTACACTTTATTGGGTCCTGAACTTCCAGGGCCATTACGAGGCCCTAAACAACGTTTTCTGGGCGCGACAACACCTAAATAATAATCAACGACATGGCCTGGGCTAACAAAAATGTGTATTTCTCGGTAGACCTTTCCAATGGGCTATCAAGCGTGCCAAACATATATCGCATGAAAAATTTACGACCTTGGGAAGTTGACATATCAACTAACCCCATCGGGGCCCACAAGCCTTTTGGTGTTTCATCTCCTAGGGTTAGGTTTTTTATGTTTAGGGTTTCCTCGTTGCTTCTTTATGATAAAAAGGCCTTTTGGCCTCATTGTAATGTGGTATGGTGAATGCACGTAGACATCACATCTCTTCTCATAGATAAGCTACCACCTTTCGAGAGACTTTGTTTTATTGTGCATTTTTACAATTCAACACATTTCATTTAGTAATAGAAGTCAAGTTTCACTGTATCTTTGTGTTTTTGTTATAATTTTGTATTCCATTTCATTCCATTTATAAATTTGGATCAGTGGGACCAGGGGACTTGTTTCCAAGAGCTAGTTTTTCTTCAACAATTCTAGTCTTTAGTCATGCTTGCTTAATGTATCAACCATAGTATTTACAACAACTAAATAAGAGTCGTACCATATAATCTTCAACGATCTATTGAACAACGATAAGTGAAAAGAGAGAAAATAATATTAGATTTTTAGACATCGAAGACTGGAATGCCAAGGATCACCATACTCGCTTTTCTCCTCCAATTGTAGCATATAAATTTGACCAGTGACAACGCGATTGGACAATGCATTTGCCAATTTATTGTGTTCTCTATAGACATGATGAAAAATTGGAATCTTTGAATTGATCGACAATTATATGGATCTGATCTAGTAAAATCCTCAAAGCAATATTTTGCAATTTGAAGGCCCCTTAACCCATATAATCACTAGTTCAAAGTCTCCATATAATTGAAGGTTAACTACGTTCTTTAATTCCAAAGCCAATATCGATAGAGTCAATAAAGCATGTAGTATTGTCAATGGTTAGTACCTCTTCCAAGACCAATTTTGAAAGTGAATATAATGTTATCAGATAGGAACAACACACTCTTAGCTCCACAGGGACTAAGGTTACCTCCACTGGCTCCATCATGCTAGATTTTCTTTATTTACAGAGCATTAGAGTTACCAATGTACTTTTACTTAATTACCATTAACATATATATCATGTACTGAGCAGTAGTAGCATAAATAAGAGACAAAAAAAGAACACAAGAGCTTTATCCTGGGAAAACCCCAAATGGGGGAAAAACCCAACAACCTTTCTCAGATAGATTATGTTCACAAAGTCCAACCATTCACTAGCTCTCAAGAGCCACAAAAAAGATATAAACCCTAGCACCAACAACACACTACAAGAATATCACACCTCCTTAGAGAGATAGCACACAAGATAAAGTAGCCACCAAGAATAACCAAAGACCCTAGCTCTATGTCTCCTCTTCCTCCTCATACTTGTGCACCTTTTCCTCTGATGATCGTCATGGGTATGGCCATGGACTTCCAGTCCATCATCCCAAATCTCTATAGGATCTCAACAGTATATTTTCCTTGGCTAAGGAAAATCTCATCTGATCTTTGCCACGCCTCCAATCCCAAGAAGTAATGCATCAGACCTAGATCCTTCATCTCGAACTCTAAAGCGAGCTCCCTCTTGAACCCAACCATGAGCTTCTCATCTCCTGTCAGAAACAGGTCATCCACGTATAAAACCAAGATCAACAAACATCCATTCTCAACCTTATAGTAGAGGTTAGGATCTGCAACACTCTTGGTAAATCCCAAGCTCGTCAGGTTGCTATCTATCTTAGTATACCATGCTCTGGGTGTCTGCTTCAATCTGTACAAGGCCTTCTTTAATCTGCAAACATGTGACTCCTTCCCATGGATGACAAAACCTTATGGTTGCTCTATGTACACTTCTTCCTCTATTACACCGTTCAAGAAAGCAGTCTTGACATCCATGTGGTGTAATTTCCATCCCATTGTGGAAGTAATCGCAATAATCAATATGATGGAAGTGTACTTTGCTACAGGAGAAAATGTCTCATCGTAGTCTTCTCCCTCTCTCTAGGAGAATCCTCTAGCCACAAATCTTACCTTGTACTTATCTGTGTTGTCATCTACAACATGCTTGATCTTGTAGATCCATTTGGAAGTCACTACTGACTTCCCTTCTCGTCTGAGAACCACCTCCCACACATCATTCTTCATGATGGACTGATACTCCTCCATCATGGCATCCTTCCATTCCCACTTCTTAGCAGATTCTTCAAAGGTGGAAGGTTTTGAATCAACGATGTTGCTCATTAGTGCCACATAGTTGGAAAACTTATGCGGTCTCATGCTCTCTCTAAATGAGCCTTTGGGAATTGGATGTCCTTCAGCTTTCTGCAAGGTGTTCTGAAGCCAAGCTGGTCTCTTCCTATTGACTACAACTTCTCTGGGTGGATCTACAAGTCTCTCTAACTCTACCATCTCATTATGAACTGCTGGAATGGGTTCCTCTTGTGTATAGTCTTCCATGAATGCTTCCTTTGGAGCTTCACTCCTCTCGATCCTCATCCATGTGAGACTCCCTTGATCTTCTGAAGGCTTCATCTTCATCAAATGTTACATTACGATTGATCTCAATCTGTCTCTGCCTAGGAATGTATATTCTGTAAGCCTTCGAAGTCCCATTGTTTCCAACAAATGTGCCCTTCTTTCTTGAAGGTTCCATTTTCATTCTCTTCTCCTTTAGAACATGTATAAATACTGGACAACTAAAAATCCTCAGGTGATTGATTTCTGGTTTCTTTCAAGTGAAGACCTCTTCAGGTGTCTTGTTCCCAATATCTTGTGAGGAATTCTATTATGGACATACACAATTGTACTGGAAGTTTTTTCCCATAAGTGCTTGGGTAGGCCCTAGTCATGGATTATCGCTTTCGTCGCTTCTACAATGTATCTGTTCTTTCTTTCTGCAACCCCATTCTGTTAGGGGTTGTAGGGAGTTGTTGGCTCCCTCTTAATCCTTTCTTCTCTGCAAAATTCTTTAAACTCTTCTGAGGTGTAGTCACCTCCATTATCATATCTCAAGACTTTAATCTTCCTTTGAGAGAGATTTTCAACTAAAGCCTTGAATTCATGAAACTTGTTGAAGACGTCATCTTTTGTTTTCAAGAAGTAGTCCCATGTCTTTCGAGAGTAGTCATCTATGAATAAGACATAGTATAAAAAGTTGCCTAAGGATGGCACTATCATATGTCAACATACATCGGATGTATGATGTCCAAGATACCCTTGGACTTGTTGTCATTGCTAGTAAAGCTTCCCTTGACATCCTTGCCAAGTGCGCAACCTTTGCATATTCCATCACATTCTACTTGAATGTCAGGTAGATCTGTAACCATCTTGACCAATATAGGTAGTGCTCTATATTTTATGTGGGGAAGTCTTCAGTGCCATAGCTCACTTGAGCTAACACTGTTGTATACAAGGGTTTGTTCTTGGTGTCCCTTCAATTTATATAGTCTTCCCTCTCAGACACCAATCACAGTAGCTTTATCAATGCGTGAACTCTTGGGCCATAGAATAACTTGGCCATCCACAAAAGATACCATAGAGCTTTTATCTTCTAAAGCAGAGATGGAAAGTAAATTCTTCTTTAAGTTCTATACAAACAAAATATCTTTGATTAAAAGACGGTTACCTGAGTCAAGTTGTAGGGAGGCTTCTCCAATGCCTTTGACTGCATGCTTTGAATCATCCCCAAGCTCCATTTGAAGGGATGAGCCCTTTTTTGTCAGATTTGAAAGAGAATTTTTGGATCCGGTCTTGTGCTTGGTAGCACTGCTATCTACGAGCCAAGTGTCACTCCCTTGAGTGATGGTTCTCATGAGTGCTAAAACAAATACAAAGTCTCCATCCTTTGACTTGTGCTTTTCAACTTCTATTGTATGTGCATGGTGCTTCTTCTTCGTTCCCTTTTCATGTTTATGAGGGCATCGAGAGGCATAATGTCCCATCTTCTTGCAGGTGTAGCATCTGATATTTGACGCATCCTTCTTGCGGTGTGGTTTCTTAGACTTCTTCTGGATGCTTTCTTCCCTTTCCTTTCTCTTCTTCACTTGGGAAACAAGTGATTGATTTTCATCATCATTAGTCTTCTATGATTTGGATATCAACCAGGATTCCTCTTGGGTGCAGTCTGCCCATAGATTGTTGAACTTGGGAAATTTGCTTCTGGCGCAAAGCCCTTGAACAAATGGATCCTAAGAGGAGGGAAATCCATTAAGAGTAGTAGTCACGAGATCAACATCTTCTATTGGATCTCCAATGGCTTCTAATTGGTCCTTCATCAACGAGATCCTCATGAAATAGTTAGCTACTGCTTCTGACTTGTTCATTGTCACGTCCTGAGTTGGTGCCTTAGATTAAGATTTCGACTTGTATTCTTACTTTCATAAAGTCTGGTTAGGGCATCAAGCATTTCGTTTAGTGTCTTTAGTTTTGATACATTAGGTATCAAATGTTCCTTTATTGAGTCTATCTAGATCCTCTTGGCCTTGACCTCATTCTTCCTGAACTTTGCTTTGGCGTCTTCTTCTTTTGGTTCTAGAAGCATCTGTTTGATATGATCCAATAACTCATTCTCTTCTAGAATGAGGAGAACTTTGTGCTTCAAGGATCTAAAGTTATCTACTCCATTCAATCTATCTTCAACTCTCATATTGGTTGCCATTTTTCGCTGGTAGAAACCCTAGCACTGAAAAACCTCGATTTTTTCAAACTTCACCAAACTGCACACTTAGTGTTTCAGGGCGTGCGCTAGGATAGGGCGCACTGCTTTGTGAAATATTTATCCCCGACGTCCTTGGGATAGTTTTGAACGAGCTTAACACAATATTGTAGCTACAAGGTGCTGCTATAGTGATCTTCCTTCCAGTGGTCAAACTGTTCTGAAGGTAACCAACTCTGATACCATGTTAGATTTTCTTTATTTACAGAGCATTAGAGTTACCAATGTTCTTTTACTTCATTACCATTAACATATATATCATGTACTGAGCAGTAGCAGCATAAACAAGAGACCGAAAAAGAACACAAGAGATTTATCCTCGGAAAACCCCAAATGGGGGAAAAACCCAACAACCTTTCTTAGATAGATTTCATTCACAAAGTCCAACCATTCATTATCTCTCAAGAGCCATAGATAAGATATAAACCCTAGCACTATGCTATCGCACCTCTAGTGCTCACAACTGTTGCAACAACACACTACAAGAATAACGCACCTCCTTAGAGAGATAGCGCACAAGATAAAGTAGCCACCAAGAATAACCAAAGACCCCAGCTCTGTGTCTCCTCTTCCTCCTCAGACTTGCACACCTTTTCCTCAGTGACAGAGTGTGTTGTGAGTGTGTCCAAATGAGCTAGACGTCCTCCTTATTTATAGTCTTCAAGTCAACTACCTGGGCCAACTTCTTCTGTGGGAATCTTGTTTTTACTTTATTCTTTTCTATGTGGGCTGACTTCTCTTCTCGGTATTCTTCTTGTTGTTTAATGTTCTTCCTGGACTTCCTGAATCTTCTCTTCATCTAATAAAGGTCTTCTAGAGGAAAGTTCCTCCCACAACTACCAAAACATCAACGCATCAAAGAAGCCCCAAGCTCTAGACTTGTTTATAACGAGACAACCAATTTCCCTTTGAACTTTTTGTTTGAGTAGTTGCTTGGTATTTTCATAAACATACTTTATTTTGTAAAAAACTTCCAATGAAAATAAATATTTCCCCTGAGATATAATTGCATTTCTTATAATCCCTAGAACCCAAAAAACTATAATGGGTAGAGTTTTGTGATTGGCCATAGCATAATCTTTCGTCCATTTTTTGAAACCCTGAACAAGAGTTTTCCCTTCCCATGTCCTTGAATCTCCTAATAAATAATCACTTTATTCCACTTTTCATTAGATAAAGGGAAATCCATCATAATATGTTTTATTCTCTCCTCGTCATCTTTGCATAAGACACAAAAACCCGATTTTCGCTAAGACTTCCTTTGAAGAGCATCCCATGTTAGAGCCTTGTTGTGAAGTGTCAGCCAAAAGAAAATTCTAGACTTGACAGGTGTTGTTAATTTCCATAACGACTTCTCGCAATAGATTTATTCCTTTTCACACTCACTGAACATTGTCTCGTATCCCACACTTGCTATATATTCTCCAATTGGGTTCTAAGACCAAACCAAAGAATCGTCTTCCCCTCTCGACCAAATGGCATTATCTAATAGTGTTCTAACAAAATTGTCATGCTACTATACCTCCTAGCCAAACAAGCTAGCTCCCTTGCCTCTTTCCATCCTTGATGACAAAATGATCCAAGGTCACAAGTCTTTAAATCTACATAATGTATGAATCCTTTGCTCCCTAAGAGATCCAATTAAGTCCCTTGATAACCCAAATTGCCCATTGCTTACCATCGAGGGATCAACTCTAATTCTTACCTTCATCTCATTACCCACTTTCCAAGCCAACAAATACCCAACAAGCGAAAAGAAAGAACAAAATATTTCCACATGATAGATGCATACGTGGTTGATTTGTTCCTTAACCCAAACCTAATCCAATCTTCTATGGAAAGAAGATCTATATATATTTTTTTATGACTTGTTGCTAAAACATTGAGGTGCTTAACCTACCTCCAAAGGCTTTTGGATGCCAATGCCTCTCCAAAACGATGGATATTTTTAAGTCCTTAGTGCCCCAGGGCTTTAGGTCTAGCAAGTATTCACTTTACCAAGAGGAAACCCTCTTTTTCCTTTCTAATTTCCATAGAAAGTTGAAAAAATCCTCCCTGGTTTTTTATAGAATACCTAATGTTTTATTGTTAAATTGTACTATGGCGAATATACAAGAGACAAGTGAGAGAGACCAAAAGAGAGATGTATTATATTGACGTGTATCAAATTACATAAACTGGTGTTGGATGTATATCTAGCAAGTTATGTTATTCTTGTTAGGAATCATTCACCTAATTTACATCAATACATTAACATAAATGTCATTTATCACGTATGTCTTATTTCCACTTTATGACATTATAAATTTAGTACATAGCATTAATTACTCTTTAGATAAAATAAACATTACAATATCTAACACCTCCTATTAATGTTTATTTCATTTTCCATAACTCCTAACATCTATCGATTTTTTTCAAACTTATTCACGTTGAGTGCTTTAGTGAAGATGCTTGCCACTTGATCTTGGGACCTACAATAAATCAGTTCTATCTCTGTGTTTTGCACTTGTTCTTTGATATAGTGATGTTGAATTTCAACATGTTTTGTTTTCAAATGATGAATTGGATTCTTCATCACCTTGATGGCACTTTGGTTGTCATAGTGTAAAATTGTAGGTTGCATTTGTGGAAGCTGCAAATCCATAAAATTCTACCTAACCATATTGCTTTGCGGGTTGCTGCAACAACTAATTTGTATTCTTCTTCCATTGTTGAAAGAGCTACCCACGAGGTCTTCACCTAGTGAACTTATGACATAACACGTGTGTTCATGGGATATTAAAGAATACCCCTAATTTAACTATATATATATATATATATATATATAAAGAATACCCTTAATTTAACTATATATATTGTAAGTTAGAGCAATATATTGATTCCTTTCAAAAAAGTATAGCTGTCTGAGGTGTAATTAGCCACGTGGTCACAGTGCCTAGGAGGGAAACCACTGCACCAGATGTCCAAAAAAATTTGTGGCCCTGGTGCCCAGTTGGGAAACCACCATCGCTAGAGTTATGCCACTGAAAGCTACCTATACTATGGGGCCACGCAGGGCCGAGGCACATAATTACAGTGCAAAAAGAAACCATACAAAAACAATAAAGACCCTAAAAACTTGGTCCAAGATGCAGTCCTGCGAAAACCTGCTTAGCCGGTGCTTTGCCTTTCCCACGTTTCGCCATGGCTTGTTGAAGATCTTGCATGAATATCATCAGGGCATCCACTCTTCTCCAGCGGTCGACTTCCCTATTCTGTGCGTCGAGCATTGCCAATTTGATATCCTCCAAGTCTTTTTTCATCAGTTTTATATCCTCCAATTCTTTTTTCATAGTGCTCAGGATATTCAGGAGTTTTGTTCGGTCCTCACATTTAGCATAGGAGGGATTGGGGTGGGTGGAGAGCGGAGGGGAGGAGGAGGAACTCAGAGGGGAGGTGGGATGGGGGGTGGTGAACGAGGGGTGAGGAGGGGAGGGCAGGTAGAAGGGACGCAAAGCGGGGGAGGGGGGAGGAGGTGCATAGCTGAGCGAGTTCCCATACAAATTGAACCACTCGACCCTACAACCGTAGGGGTTTGAGAGGGGGGAGAGGTCGCAAGGTGTCTGGTCGCATGGTGGGCACTAAGACAGGTGCCAAGGGAGGAGCCGCTTCGGGGGGAGGGAATGCAACAGGAGGAGGGACTGCTTCAGGAGCCGCTTCAGGGGTTGGGACTGCTGGGAGTGTAATCGAGGGAGGGACTTATGGGAAAGCTATTGGGAACGCTTCAAGAGGAGTGACAATTTCACCAGGAGCGTCTAAGATGGGCGGTTTCCTTCCACAAGTCGTGTACCAGGCTGCCCCCCTCTTTGGATTGCCCCAGGGTCGCGGCATGGTGAGCAACGAAATCCAAAACCTGAAAGGAACCCACGAGATATCACACCAGAGCTAGAAAGTGGGACGATGGAGGGAGAGAGCTCCAGAGACTTGGTGCTGAGAATTGCAAATGAGAAACTGAGGCTCCAGAGACCCCATCACGATCAAAAGAAATAGAAGCAAAGGTGGGAGCTGAAGCAACGGGAAGGATCTACTGCACAGCGCCATGAAGACGCACAAGTTGCAGAGCTTCCAGGGCAAGTGAACATCGGAATGCAAATGAGAAATGGAGGGTGGTGGCAGGTAACATAATGGCTCGAGGTGACAGGGGAGGGGAGGTGGCAAAGGTCGCATGCCAGATGGATTATGGCATGGCCAAGTGGCGGCATGCCTGTTTGGAGCTGTCATGTCAGGAGAGCACCCCATCTGGGGAAATTTAACTAGATATTGATAGATACCTCCCAAAATCATTTTCTTGAACCCCCCTCCCAGTACATATTTCCATTAAAAAAAAAACTATTTTTACTAGATACCCCTTTTTATACCCCCAAATACCTATAAACCCTTCTATACCTTGCACCCCCACCCTAATAACTATAATATATTGAATTTATTTTTCACAATTTAAAAAACCCCTTTATGAATGAAC
>ML790800.1:531742-542407 GCA_009831015.1 Picea engelmannii | reverse complement strand
TATATATATATATATATATATATATATATATATATATATATATATATATTGTAAGTTAGAGCAATATATTGATTCCTTTCAAAAAAGTATAGATGTCTGAGGTGTAATTAGCCACGTGGTCACAGTGCCCAGGAGGGAAACCACTGCACCAGATGTCCAAAAACTTGTGTGGCCCCGGTGCCCAGTTGGGAAACCACCATTGCTAGAGTTATGCCACTGAAAGCTACCTATACTACGGGGCCACGTAGGGCCGAGGCACATAATTACACTGCAAAAAGAAACCATAAAAAAACAGTAAAGACCCTAAAAACCTGGTCCAAGACGCAGTCCTGCGAAAACCTGCTTAGCCAGTGCTTTGCCTTTCCCACATTTCGCCATGGCTTGATGAAGATCTTGCATGAACATCATCAGGGCATCCACTCTTCTTCAGCGGTCGACTTCCCTATTCTGTGCGTCGAGCATTGCCAATTTGATATCCTCCAAGTCTTTTTTCATCAGTTTGATATCCTCCAATTCTTTTTTCATAGTGCTCAGGATATTCAGGAGTTCCGTTCGGTCCTCACATTTAGCATAGGAGGGATTGGGGTGGGTGGAGAGCGGAGGGGAGGAGGAGGAACTCATAGGGGAGGTGGGATGGGGGATGGTGAACGAGGGGCGAGGAGGGGAGGGCGGGTAGAAGGGACGCAGAGGGGGGGAGGGGGGAGGAGGTGCATAGCCGAGCGAGTTCCCATACAAATTGAACCACTCGACCCTACAACCGAAGGGGTTTGAGAGGGGACAGAGGTCGCAAGGTGTCTGGTCGCATGGTGTGTGGTTCGGGGTGGGCACTAAGACATGTGCCAAGGGAGGAGCCGCTTCGGGGGGAGGGACTACTTCAGGAGCCGCTTCAGGGGTCGGGACTGCCGGGAGTGCAATTGAGGGAGGGACTTCTGGAAAAGTTATTGGGAACGCTTCAAGAGGAGTGACAATTTCACCAGGAGCGTCTAAGATGGGCGGTTTCCTTCCACGAGCCGTGTACCAGGCTGCCCCCCTCTTTGGATTGCCCTAGGGTTGCGGCATGGTGAGCAGCGAAATCCAGAACCTGAAAGGAACCCATGGGATATCACACCAGAGCTCGAAAGTGGGACGATGGAGGGGGAGAGCTCTGGAGACTTGGCACTGAGAATTGCAAATGAGAAACTGAGGCTCCGGAGACCCCATCACGATCAAAAGAAACATAAGCAAAGGTGGGAGCTGAAGCGACGGGAAGGATCTACTGCACATCGCCATGAAGACGCATGAGTTGCAGAGCTTCCAGGGCGAGTGAACGTCGGAATGCAAATGCGAAATGGAGGGTGGTGGCAGGTAACATAATGGCTCGAGGTGACAGGGAAGGGGAGGTGGAAAAGGTCGCATGCCAGATGGATTATGGCGTGGCCAAGTGGCGGCATGCCTGTTTGGAGTTGTCATGTCAGGAGAGCACCCCATCCAGGGAAATTTAACTAGATATTGATAAATACCTCCCAAAATCATTTTCTTGAACCCCCCTGCCAGTACATATTTCCATTGAAAAAAAAAACTATTTTTACTAGATACCCCTTTTTATACCCCCAAATACCTATAAACCCTTCTATACCTTGCACCCCCACCCTAATAACTATAATATATTGAATTTATTTTTCACAATTTAAAAAACCCCTTTATGAATGAACATGACAAGATATTGGTCAACAAAGTGAATCCCCCGTGGAGGTATTAAAGGTTTTCTTTCCTTTCCCATGAAATCACTCTACTACCAAGAGTAAAAGCATAACATGTTGTAGATTTTATTTCATCTCTATCACTTGCCTACTTTGCATTTGAAAATCCTTCCAAGACTTTACAAAAAGATACCAACATCTGTAACCTTTCACATTTAATATAATGTTTGTGGGGGCGATTCATATATGTGATTTACTTCCACATCAAATCTACATCTATGAACATTTACTTGGTCACTTGTGTTCTTTAGGTTTGTTTCAATGTTTGACACCTAAAGAATAAGATTTGGGGTCTAATTTTAAATGTTTAACCCTTCTTTGAGTCAATATAGCTAATTAAAATTGATTATTGGTCATGGCTATGTTCTGACTTGTTTGATTGACCATTTTTGAATATATGCTTTATGTTTATACTTCTTTGAGTAAAGGGTTRTGAACTTTGGCATGTTTACTTTTCCCTACATTTTCTTTCAAAATTCTTTCCACTTACTTGATTGGCTTTAGGATTGTGGAGGTTCCAATAAAACTAATTATTCTGTGTGAGTGTGCATTGTCCCTATCTGCTTGATAGACACTAATATGCAAGTTGTTGTATGTAGGACTTGTTGAAATTGAGAACAATGCACCTAGATTGCATCAATTGCAAAATAAATCAATAGATGTTAAAATAGCTTTCGCATATTAATATATGTATTGCTTGTAAATATTGGTGAATCATATTTCCTTAAAGAAATAGGGAAGCTTAACTTGTATTTTTTTTGGTAAATAAATGAAAGGTCGGCTTCATTGCTCCTTCATAGCCTATTGATAAATCAAAGATAAGAACCCAATTGCGGGGATTAGGGTGGGGAAGGACATAGTTAGTTAACCTATCCTTTCTCTAATGTTGTTGTTGTTATTGTTGTTGCTGCTACTAAGATAGGTTGTCTCATTCTTATCCAATTCTTAATGACCAGTAAAGATGGTGGGTGTCGTGAAAGCTAGCATGCGTTCTTGAAGTTGTGATAGTAGTTGTTGAATTGAGTGGAAAATTTATAAAAAAATACAATCATTGGTGATGCTTCACATTTAATACAAAGATTCTAGAGGTGATTCGTAGTTATGATTTACCATCCACGTAAAGTATATATATATATATATATATATATATATATATATGGAAAAAATGTTTTTGACTTATTTTTATTTTATTTATTATTATTATTTCAAGTTTTTTTAATGTTTGATCCTTGCAAACTTAAACCTAGATTGGTTAGGTCCATGTTTTGACTCAATTGTTTGACAATTTTTGAATATATGCTTTCTTCTTTTGCTTCTATAGTCAAAGGACTATGAATTGTGACATGCTTACCTTCCATCCCCACCTTCCTTCCAAATTTCTTTCTACTTAACCAATTGGTTTGAGGATGATAGAGTCTCTAGTGAAACCAATTGTCTTGTTTCTGCTAATGTTGACAAAGGTACCATTTCTCCTTCTAGGTCTGAGTATTCAGATTTATGTTGCCTCTTCAGCCTCCTTGAAGGGTGTTCAACCAAAATAACATACAATGGAGGAGTTGGCTCCCTTTATAGGACTAAATCAATGTCTAAGTAACCTACCTTAGTTGGAGGTGTTTAAACCTTTGTTGATATTCCCACTTGTGATTTTACTACATCCTTTTTTGGATTTGCTCATTAGGAATCCATTTGATAGTGATTCCAACCCATTGGTTTATTGTTTCCCCTTTTCCCCCATACTGGACTTAGCCTTTAGAAATGCATTCTTCAAGTGGCTTATCTCGAGACAAACTCTACACTTGGTCGTTGTGTTTTAGAGAATAATGCCACTTTATCATTATCTTATTGGGGTATACTAAGACCCAAGTCAAGCTCTACATATATTTTTGGAGCACAAATAATGATGATGCCCTTTTCGAATCGATTTGTGTCAAACTTAAGAAATCTACCTAAATTATTGCTTATTCTTTCCTCAATTCTCGTAATGAATAAGAAGAGAGGGGGATTTAAAAGTCTCAACACACTAGGGTTATTGTAATAAACATTGTTGTTGAGTTGAAATCTAAGAACGATGATTCGACAAAGAGGCCAATGCTGCCCCAAAACCATAGTCTTCCTTCCAAGATCCTTTCACTATCTCCATGATTGTAAAGAAGAAAATAAAGAAACCTTTGGAGCAAAAGGTTACCTCACATTTTGTGGCCTAGTTGTAGTTTATTTATTTAGAAAGCACCAAGGATGATGACCATCATCCATTGACTCTACGAATCAGGTCTTGTTTTTCTAATTTTTGATGAGCCTGTTAATCTTCAACATTTTGATATATAACATTAGGTTGACTTCGACAAAGAAGGATCACAATTGAGGAGTCTTGGGAACCAAATAGAAGATGAAGTATTTTGCATTATTTCTTTAAAGAATAGGGATTGTGGAATACCTCGCATATTTGCATGAAACCCCTCCATAGAGACATTGCACCAAGAACAATAGTGGAATCTTTTTGAATGTTGTAATATGATAGGATGCACTCATCATATAGCTTTTGACCAGAGAAAATCAACCTTTAATGAAAAACCAAGGACCTCTCCCTATCTTGGAATTTTGCCTGAACATCATAGATTGGATCCAAGCTCTCTATTGAAGTGCGATATCGTGCTTGAAGAGGGTTTTTACAAAGACTTACATCTCTCGATGTTGAGTTAAAAAATATCACCTAGATGACATTTCATTAAATAATTGGGGAGTGGCGTTTAGAGTTGTGTAATCATTTTGTAAAAGGTTGGCATTCATTCTCTCATCTTTGAATTGATATATAACTTTAGTAGGAACACATAACAAACTTCTTCTCCAATTTCTCATCTATTTCTTCAACAACTCATTGAGAAACACACATTGTTGCCATTCTATAAGGCCGAGTATAGGTGGTTTGTTTATGGTTTTAATTGTGTCTTACCTCTCCTACAAACTAAGGAATATACACAGTCTTACCACTTCTAATCTCTTTGACCAAAAATCATAATTTGAATTTTCTCCAACATCCATAACAATGCTTACTGTAATAACCATAAGAAAATGTTAAAAACTTCTCAAGAAGCTTCTGATCCCTTTAAGAGTATGGTCAAGAACAACGTGAGCTTCTCCATTAAAATTCTTCTTCTTTAAAATAATGCACTTCCTTGTCTCTCTTAATTTAAAACCATTAATAATAATAAAACATTTATTTGAGAGAGAGAGAGAGAGAGAGAGTTATATTACAATAGAGCTCGTAGCAGAGGTACATCAAAAAATGTTTCTAAATAGAAGTTCACAAGCCAAAAGGAAATAGTGTTCTAGCTTATAGTTGGATACCAAAAAAAGCTTTAGATACAACATAGTACTAAAATATCTAATGGTGCATGTCATACAAAAAAGACCTAGAAGCATGATAACTTTAAAAAACATATCTATTAATATAGTTAAAGGCAAGTCAACTGGTGGTTTCATCCACTGCTTCCTTGGTTGCGTCCATCATTATCTTCATTGTTTCCACATGCTCAGGTAGTTGATGAATTGTGTTATTTTCTATGGGCTTTCCAAAGTTTGAATTTGCAGAATGAACATGGATGTAATTTCCAGAATGCTTCCCTTTTGATAACTGAGCAACCAAGTGACACAACTCTCTTTGTTTAGTCTCTAATGCAATAATACATCTTTTTTGCTGCAAGAGTATGCCCATTATAACTTCAGCTTGAGAGCTGGTATTGTTTCCATGTTCCACCATTTTCTCTTTGATTGAATGAATTAAGCTATCATCTCCATCAATTGCCTCATCATGGCACCTAAGATCCCTCTTCATCTCCTGTAATTCCTTGTAACCCATCTAACAAATGTTGTAGTCAAGGTCGCAAAATAGAAGAGGATAATCACCAATTCCGGGGTTGCTATACTTGCAATGAGATGGAAAGGCAATTAAGACCCAAGGTAAGAGCTATAAAGGAACATGGCCTACTTCACTAGAGGGGTCGATACCAAGGAATAGTTGACCCAAAATCCACAAAGCACACCAGTTCGAGTCCCCTAACACTAGCAGGGAAGCAAAGAAGAACCATCCAAAAAATAGAAGAGACATGAACCTCACCACAAAAACTACAATTGCTTTAATTCCAAACTCAAAGAAAAACACAAAGTACCTCAGACTTGAGTTTCCAAAGGAGAGCCATCAAAATTCTTCCAAGGTGATGACTAGTTGCCTTGAGAAGCTGAGATTGAGAAGCACCAATGCCACAATGTAGATAGTCTTACACATGATGTCCAACTTGGCCTTAAAATCCAATACCAAAACTGAGGGAAACCCAAGCACAACACCATAATCCCACTACGCTTGTGCCAAACACAAACATATAAATGCAAGGTGGGGAGGGAGGGGGAGGGGGGGCGGGGTTCATGCATGTGATATAAGAGGAGCAGTCTCATCTCACACTTCCCCACTCCATGTATGCTGCGATCCATGTGCTCACTTAAATGAATGATACATGGGATGCGCTTCATTAATCATGGGATGGGTTGGTGATACTCGTCATGAATGGAAATTGTCCCCACCTTTTTCATCATCACTTGATTCGCATATTGATTCACAACTGGATTGTTTCCCCACACGATACAAAAGAATTTCACATATGAAATTGAGTTTTTAACATGTCCAATCCTCTCAATCATTGATGCCAATCAAAGATCTAGAGGATTTGAGTATGAGACCATGTGCTTGATGATAATTTTAGAATTCCCTACCATTATTAAACTCAAAATGCGAAGATTTTTGACAAGATTCAAACCTTATAAAAGTTCATAAGCTTCGGTCTAACTATTATAGAAAATACCAAAACTTCAAACATAAACATATACATATTTTCTTCTAAAATTTAAAATAACCCCTCATACACCTCACCCCTAATAAAATATTTACAAATATTAAAAGAAAAACATATTATTTTTCAAAAACATAACTTATTAAGGTCACAGGTTCAAATCCAGAGGGGGGTAGGGTATGTATACCTTCGTAAACTTTACCAGTCAAATCACTGGGCGGAAGGCGGTCTCTTGTCCCACAAACAAGGGGATCTCATACACCAATTTAATGTGCTAACTTGGCCGTAACCTTAAAAATAAATTATTATTATTATTATTATAAATTACAAAATCCCTTTATAACAAGGCCACATCTTATTCACCACTTTTCAAGATTCCCTCAAAAAGCATGGAATATTGGACATCCATAAACAACAATATAAATGTTCCACAATTAACATCCCACAATGACATATGACATAACTAACACCAACGACAAAGATAAAAACATTTTCCATTTTAAAACACCAAGGTTTGTCATGTTTTAAGTTTAATACATTATAAACTAGTTTGACTTTATAGTTTTATAAAAAAATTATAATAAAAATAATAATAACCAAATATCTTTAATTTATAATCTTTTATTAACATATACCTAACCTGGTCCCCACCTCGAAAATTTCGATCACATGATGTCCCATGCTCCATAACCTCGTCACCACAAAATAAGGATTTCAATCACGAGACGTCTCATGCTCCATCACTAAGAATTTAACAATAAAATAGATTAAAGTAAAGATCTGCACAGTTCCGCGAGGCTTTAAAATCTCTTTTAACCAAGTCTGTTCCCCACGTCTCTTTTGGTCCGTGCTTCAAGCTCTGTAATCTCCTCCTCTTCATCTGCCTTCTACTTGCATTCTTCAGTGTTCTTAGCGGCAAAAATGAGTTCTGCAATGCGACGATTGGTGGGATCTGCACTGAAGAGTGCATCTTCTTCTTCTGTCAAAACTAATGTTATGCCGAGAAGGTTTTATTCGAGTGGTGGAAGTCTGCCGCCACGCAAGGTTGTTGTGCTGGGAGCTGCGGGAGGGATCGGGCAGCCATTGGCTCTTCTGATGAAACTCAACCCTCTGGTGTCACAGTTGGCGCTCTATGATATCGCTGGCACTCCAGGTGTCGCTGCCGATGTTGGCCACATCAACAGCCGTGCTGAGGTGGGTTCCTCTTTTACTACAGCGTTTTTTTCGTTCTCTGTATGTTGGATCTATCCTTTCTGTCAAGGATAGAGTTGTTTGACTTTAGTTTCAAGGGATCTCCACTGGGATCGATCGCACGACCACCCACTTGGTAGGATCTACTTTTCTCTAGCGTTTTCCTATTATTGGTTCTCTGATTTTACGTTTCTGATTCTGTCCATGGTTAGATTATTTGTTTATCTTGGTAAGTACCCTTTTTTAAAGGAACTGGGCGTTATACTAGGCTTAGACACCACTGCTGTGACCTGTCAAGGACGCGGGATTCTTCTAATGTGGTAGTTAATTCTGTCGGCCACATTTTTGTGGGCAATATGCTTTCCGGGGGTTTTGAACGTGGGTTTGAGACCTGAAAGTGCTGTGATTTAACTTCTTAACCACAACCCAATTCACATTAACGGTCAATTC
This sequence comes from Picea engelmannii, assembly GCA_009831015.1. Lineage (NCBI taxonomy): Eukaryota > Viridiplantae > Streptophyta > Pinopsida > Pinales > Pinaceae > Picea > Picea engelmannii. Next base: position 534,186 of record ML790800.1, on the reverse strand, counting down.
AATTCACTTTCATGGTCAGATTGTAAATGTGTTTGTGCATATTCTGATTGATGAAAAAATGCGCCTAGATATTTATTTTGTGGGATATACGTGGCTGGATCATGTGCCCCACCTCAATAAGAGTTTTTGATTCGATGGATCTAAGTGATAGTTGGCCCAACGATCAATTTAAGCATTGTCTATCGCATTGTCATTCTGCGAGGATTGTACTGTACCCCGTGGATATTGGATTTACCTTTATACCTGACCTTCTTTGGGCCATTTCAAACAGGCAGATATTTAGGAGTAAATTAATTTTCTTTCCTGTTGGCAAATGGCTCTCTGCTAACAAAGTGGGCTTTGCTTTCAGTTTAGATGCCACAAACAAAAGGTATCTATTCCACCAAATTCAGCCAGGACTTTCACCTGATCTTGTCTGCTGAGATACACACCATACATATGCTATCAAGGTCACTGCGACTTCCCTTCAATCTTAGAGATGGTAGTTAACTCCATTGGCGAGATTTATGCCACACCATGCCTTCAAGAGGGTACTAAAAGTGCTATGATTTAACCACTTGACCACAATCTGCTTAACATTTATGGCTGGATTTATATTTGGGCTGGGATTATTATTATTATTATTAGTAGTAGTAGTATTGATAGTAGAAGATTGAAATTGGGGTTGTGCTCATTATTATTATTATTATTTTTGTTTTGTTTGGTCAAGGCCTTTTGATTGGAAAGGGTAAAACTCGTTACTGTATTAGGTTTACAACACAGTGACATTCAGCTATAAAGATGTGACTGCAGGTATCTATTCATCAAAGTCACCCATGACTTGCTGATGGCCTCATTAACCTGACCTCATACCTTAGGAATACTTGGGCGGCCGCATTAAAGATGTGACTGGAGGTATCTATTCATCAAAGTCACCCATGACTTGCTGATGGCCTCATTAACCTGACCTCATACCTTGGAATACTTGGCGGCCGTATTATCATGGGAACATGCCTGGTGGGTTTTGAACTCAGGTCATCCTCGTGACAAGCACTCCACAACTAGCCACTAAATCACAGCCCAATGGATGAGTTTGTGCATATTTTTTTGATAAAAAAAGCATCAATATTTTAGCAGAATCCATAACTGGTTCATATGTCTCTGCTCAATAGGAATTTTTGATCTGATGGATCTAAGTCATAGTTGGCCCAATGACTACTTAGATCATTGTCCATTGCATTGTCATTCTGCGAGGTTTGAATTGATGACCCTGTGCATATTGGACTTGCCTCTATACCCAAACCTTCTTTGGCCCATTTCGTACAGGGAGATATCCATGAGTAAATTGAATCAAAATAGCCTTAGCAGAGTAAATTAAAATAAGGTAGAATAAATTTCCTAAAGTAGCTTGCGAGATGCTTTAAATTTTTACACAGCACCACTATGTGTAGACTCTACTTAAACTTTTATGGGACTTTACTTTAATAGAGAGTAGTACGATTAACAAAGAGTAGTATAATCATGTCATTTATACCTGGACTGGATATGATTATACCCGGATTGGACATGGTTTGGCTTAGGTCCTCAATCTCCTCTCAGCACAATCATTGCTTTTGGTGCTCTATCTCCTCAATACAAGCCAAAAGATGGATTTTACTGTAGAACATGATTAAGCCTGTTCTTGTTCACTACAAGGAGGACATGCCATGGCTTGAATCATGGAACAAGGATGAATTATCTGACAGAATATGTTTTACTTCTTTTGGAACTTTGCAATAACCATTTCTTTTCATACTTGTTTTGTTTACATATTCATCATTTAATTTGGGACCGCCACATTGACTTTATCATGCGTGTATCACAACCTTGTCAATAATTCATCGCAGTGTGATTGGGGTACAGGTCGCAGGGTATATGGGAGAGGAGCAACTTGGTACAGCATTGGAGAATGCAGATGTTGTGATCATTCCTGCTGGTGTGCCTCGAAAACCCGGCATGACCCGTGATGATCTCTTCAACATCAATGCAGGGATTGTTAAATCTCTTTGCTCTGCAATTGCAAAATATTGCCCAGAGGTAAGTTGTTACAATTTATGGTCTTCTTTGCAGCTTTTGTTTCCATATGATTTTCTTATTGACTATTTTATAGGGGAATAAGCAGGACCTACATTGTAAGTTGCTCTGTCAAAGGCTTTGTATATCTGAGATCTATAGAGATAGCAATAGATACAAATACTTATTCTCAAGAATCTTTAACCAAGTTGTTGATCTAGAATTACATGCTGTTCTTGTATGTAATAAATTCTACTGGAGAGGTTAAAGAAGCTTTAAGACTGATTTGTGTCAAACGAATAGGTGATTGACTCATTACTCTTTCTTCCATCGATGGTTCTCTTTTGGAAGTATTGTAGTTGGTAATTTTTTGCCCAAATTGGAACTGAAATAAAACCTTTCTTTATACCAGA
>ML790800.1:485066-523367 GCA_009831015.1 Picea engelmannii | reverse complement strand
GTACCCTGGTTACAAACCTAGGGTCTTCATCAATATTGGTCCCCGACCACATACCCCAGGAGTGCACTGGGGGCCCTAGATCTCGTCTAGGGTCTTGGCCATCCTCCAGGAGAATGGCTCTCGCTGCTGCATGTAATTTAACAAAGATTGTAGTGGATTAGGATTATTAAGTTGTTAAGTTAGAAGTTGATCCTAGACTAAGTGACAACCCAAGAACTCCCCCCGCTTGTACCAAAAAGTTCCTGGGTGCTCAATAAGTGAGGCAAACAAGGCCCCACCCTAGCTCCACAGGTCAACCCAAGAATAGAAGTACTCTCGAGAAGGATGCCAAGCGTTGTGAGATCGTCCTCGATCTAGCACCTCCCATTGCTTCCTTAAATTCTAGTTTTTGATGGCAAAGTTGGGTCAATAAAAGGTGACCTATTTAGACTAGTTGATTTTAGATCCTAGGAGACTAAGGTATATTGAGTTAGTTGAGGTTAAGTGATTGCAATGTGTGTTGTGCAAGATGTGCTTGCAAGATGCCAAGTACTTAAATGATAGAACAATGTAAGCAAAGCATGAAATTAACTTGCAAGAAGAAAATAGATGTTTGCCTCAAGGCTCAAACCATCAAATCATGCAAGGTTGCAAAAGATAAAAGAAAAACACATAAAATATTTAACTCATTGAGCCATAGTACTTAAGCTTGAATAACTTGCAATAAACTAAATGTGCTTTGAGAGATAAATGAAAATATACTTGAATGTAAAATACCCCAACACAAAAATAGATAGCAATTATGAGCAAGATAAGCAAGATAAATCACAATGCCTCCATGGGCCTAAACTAGTATATGATTACTTCATTACTTAAATTAAACCATCGGTGAGCATGTAAAATGAAAACAGCCATAACTAGTCTAGCCTTACGATTTTGGGGGTTGGCAAAGCCAAACACACTCCAAGGTGTAGGCAAACAAAAGAAAGCAAAAGACTTGAAAATAAAACTAAGCTAAAACAAACCTTAAACAATGGCACAAGGTGGAGGCAAGCCTTCCTTTGTTGTACCAAAGTGGGTTGAAGATGAAACTAAACTAATTGCAGAAATAAAAGCCTTCCGATTTAGGATGGTTGGCAAGGCTAAGCACTTTCCTAGGTATAGGCAAATGAAACTAAAAAAATGCAAAAAATTACTTTTAAGAGAAGTGCAAGCCCTTGGTTACTCTTCGGGGGCTTGCTTACAATAAGAAGAAGAGAAAGAAGTGTTGGGCAAGTATGCACCCCAACTTGGGAGGTTTTTGTTGCCGGTTTAGGGCTCCAAATGGGCTATTCCTCCACGTTTTTTGTAAAAAGCCTGCAAAAACCAGCAAGTAAAACGTGTTGGAAAAACTGTAGAAAAGACTAAAAACCCTGCAAAAAATTTCTGTTCATATGAAACAAAATTTTTAAAAGAAAGATAGTAGTATTTATACTCGATTTTGATCTACTTCAGAGTACCAATCCACCCAAATACTCATAAATGAGATTAGAAAAACATAACAGAAAATATCAAAGGAATAAGAATGGGTGAAATAAACAACTTCCAAATTTGAAGTTACTCTTTCTCAACCCTTAGCAGCCTGCAAGAATATGAGACTAAGCTACAAGACAAGGAAGGAGGTGAGTAGATCCAAAAACATTAATAAAATACTTTGCTAAAGAAAGGAAACTACTACACTAAGATCTAGAGCAATACTACTATAGACCTATCCAAACAAAGTACTTTGCTTGGATCTTCTATTCTAAATCTAGAAGCTAAAAACTCAAAGAAAACAATAACACAAGTCACCTCCAATAAGATCCAAAGCCAAGCATCAAGAAGACTCTGAATGCCAACAATTTCCTCCAAAGATTCTTCTATTATAAGCAAGCTTGAGCAAATACTTGCTACAAGCTTGAGAAATGAGAGAGAACAATATGGGAGAGAGATAAGAGTGGGAGAGATTTGGGTATAGTAACAATACGCTGAGAATAGATGAGAAATGAGGGTGAGAGGGCCTTTATTTGTACTTGGGAAGGCAAAGTTACCCCTTCCAGATCCTTTCCAGGTGTCAACACGTGCAAGAGTGAGCATCTCAAGGAGGGGGGTGCAACTCTAGGGTTAGGGTTTTGGATTGATGAGTTGGGATGAGTTGTCATCCATTTTCCAAGTCAAAGGGTGAGGTGGAGGCACGAGGGAGGTGCACTAGGGGAGAGAGGGCCCCACCTTTCTTAATTGTTTATTTTCAAATGTTTTCTCAAGGAGTGGGGCGCAACTTCCTTAGGGGGGATGACATGAAGTGGTAGTGACTAGGTAAGAGGGGGTTATGTGGGTGAGAAAAGGGTTAGGATAGGCTAGTCTAAGGTTCAAGCATCATCTCCCACCTTCTCTTCAACCGTTTAACTCGAAATTACAAAATTTTACATTTTGACTATGTCAAGACTAACACTTAAATTGCTGTTTTGGATTGACTAAGACTCCTCATGGACAAACACCTAGCAAAACTTGTCCAATTGAGCTGAAACTTGGTCCAAGGGTGTAGGGGGTCTCATTCCATTTCTTTTGAGCACAAATACCCCTATCAAAACCCAAGGACCCAGTTTTTACATTTTTCATCAAAATTTAATTAAAATTACCTGACTTAGGCAATTTTAATAAATTAAAAAATACCTATCTAGACTCGACGAAATTCTGCAAAATTTTAGGAGATGTCTTACATGGTCATTTACAACACTCCTAGACACTAGCTACCAGGGGACTAGAGCATTAGAATGCCTTTCACCACTTTGGAGGAATTATTTGTGGGAGTGAAAAACTCAAGGGAAATTAATAAGGCTGGTTAAGCCAAATTAATAACCTGAGGAAAAAAAAACACTCAGTGAAAGAGACTCCTCTAATGATGAAGCCCTAAAGTAACTGACCTAACTATGATCCATGCAGACCCATTACATTATTATCCCACGCAGGGGAGCGAAAATTCCATTACAAAAAGAAGTGTTGAAGGCCAAAACTGCCTTGTAGAACCAGAAAGTCTTTGACATGGTAACACTTGATGGTGCATATCTTCATGGTACATGGAGTTGACCCCCTAGTTGAATAGGTGGTCAACAGACTCTTGGGGAGTTCTTACTACATGTTCCTTTGATTTGCCTTCAGAATGAGGACCATTCTATTCATTCTTTTACTCTCTTCCCCTTCTTCTGTTTGCAAGGTTTGAAAGGGGATTTATCAAGTGTTACAAAACATGCCATGGAGAAAAACTCGGTGAGGCTGGAGAGTAAGAGTTTGATCCAGACTTGGTAAAATTCAGATAACACAAGATAAAAATCTTATCACTTCATTTGGGAAAGCTCCTGAAAAACTCGGCTGATAAGTAAGTATTCACATGATCAAACTTGCTGCCGGCTTAACTTGGCTTGTTTTATGTGCCAAACAGGGTTTGACCTGTGAATCCCGGTCAAACTCAATGAGTTTCTCAGTTTTGTAACACTGTATTTTTCCTTTGGCCACTCAGTCCCATTCTGAGTCTGTTTAAAACCGAGTTTCCCTGCTCCTTACTTTCTTTAGCTTCAGCTGTATTCTAATCTAGTTTGGCTAGCTTTGGGACCTCTTGGTTCACCCTTTTTGGGAAGCTCCTTGTCAAGTGCCTATGTGGAAAACAGAGCCTACATTTGAAGATAATATTTTCACAATTGATTGCCTGCTTCCATATATAGGAGTTTAGAAATTTAGATACAGACAAGCAGGTAATCATTGTTCCAGGTTTAGGTTGCCACAGATCCAAACATAATGAGCTATCTTTTCATTTTTTGGCTTATAGATTTTTTTGCATTTTTCCCAAGGTGTTGCTGATGATACCAAAGACTGACGCATTTTAGATTTAGAGTTATAAGGGTAAGGTCAGCAATCTCACACATACAGGGTTGTTGAGGGAGTTTCCTAGTGGGTTATAGCTGAGTCATGAACAGTCCAGTCCCCCAGAAAACTGGTCCTCCACAGAGTCTCTATCTTACTGGTCTGAAAAGCCACTGCGAAACCTCTAGAATCTAGATTAGTGTCACCTTTTCAGGTCCTCAAAAATTCCACCTCTTTGAGATCCAGTTAGAATGGCCTTGGTAGCAAGGTTATAATTCCATGGATTTGCAAAGAAGAGCTTGTTCTTTCAAACTCTGAATGCTCTCTGCTAAGCTGTTGAGTTCACAAACTCTGGATGTTCTACGCTAATGCTGTTGAGTTCACAGCTCCATTGTTTGTTCTCTCCACCCGATGAAATATATCAATCTCCTTGGAATAAGGGAGGGAGGCCCATCTTCCCCTTATAAGTGATTTTTTTAAGGTTCTTCCATAGGTTCTGTACTTACGCTACCTTTGAATAAAGACTGAGCAAAAGGGTAATCCAACTTGCCCTGTTGGTTTAACAGAATCACAATCTCTCTTCATTTTGACAAATTGCAGCTCTCTTCTTTTTTGCCCATGAGAAGGAAGTACTCATTGGGATGAACTTAAGGGGAATTGGCTGGGTAGTCAAAAGCAAGTTTACTGCCTGAGGCGGCCACCATTAAAGCCCTGTTATTCTTGTTTTTCCTCTTGTAGTTAGTGATGTTAGCTTTGGGCTTTTGAGAAATTTATTAAGAACTTAGTATATTTATCATAGGAATAATATGATGTGTGTTTTTTGGTATAAGACAATATGACATGCTCTTACTTGCTTCTGCCAAGCATTTTTTGCATACTTATACTGGATATGTGGGTATATATGTTTATTATCTATCTATATAAAAAAATATCCTTGGTCATCCATTTGACCGTGTACAAAGTATCCTTTATAACATTATATCATACATACAATCAATATATTATATATACCACCATTAATGTGTCAAGTTAATAAATAAACGACTGTATTTTTGCAATTATTTGCTTTGTGCATGTACTAGAGAGTGTGTGTGTGTGTGTACAGTATGTACAGTATGTACAGTATATTGTTACATAGTATGTAGATAGAGATATGGAGAGGGGAGAGTATACCGGATAATGTTTTCCTTCTATCTGGAATGGTCTATTTGGAGTCAAGAAACAATCTAGAATGGTTTTTTTATGTTATTGCTGAGGACATGATATCCATGGCAGGCAATCGTAAATATGATCAGCAATCCTGTAAATTCTACTGTACCAATCGCTGCTGAGATTTTTAAGAAGGCAGGGACCTATAATGAAAAGAAACTCTTTGGTGTTACTAGTCTTGATGTTGTCCGTGCAAAGACATTCTATGCTGCAAAAGCAGGAGTTCCCGTTGAAGGTAAGTAAAATCTTGGTTTGTTATGCAGCATTTATGTTTATCTAGTCTCAAATATTTTTAGTATGCTGCAAGATCTTTTTTTATAATTTAATCGTGAAATACACATCCTGGGGAAACATGTCGGGCACTTTCCTTCATTTCGAGGACGGTACCCAGGGTAAGCTGGATTCCGTAGAAGCTTGAGGCTTTCGCAACACAGGGTTCAAGGCCGTTACAACAATATACTCAGCTCATCATGTCACTTGCAGGAATTGAACCTGGGTCGGGAGGATAACACTCTTTGCACACAACCATCTGAGCTAGACCCAATTCACAATATGCTGCAAGATCTTACCAACAACATCATGCTATTTTTAACATTAGATACAATTCTCAGTTTTATTCTAGTGTTTGATGTCTTTCTATGCTGTCTGCAGAAGTTGATGTTCCTGTTGTAGGTGGACATGCGGGTATTACAATTCTTCCACTTTTTTCACAGGTAGATATCTCTGTTGGATCTTAATCTTGAATTTGTTCTTTCCTCTTAGATATTAGAAGATTAGTTTGTTAAAGATAAAAATGAGATCATAAATAGCTACCCTTCAATATAGTTAGAAAGGGAACTAACATGTTTCTTGTTTTGATAATTTTGTTTAGGCAACACCAAAACCAAACTCTATATTGTCTGAGGAGGACATTAAAGCCTTGACAAAGCGCACACAGGAAGGAGGAACTGAAGTTGTTGAAGCAAAAGCAGGCAAAGGTTCAGCCACACTGTCTATGGCGTAAGTTCATAATCCGGTCCTCCATAGTGGCTCATGTGCATTCATCTGCATTTTTCATCTTGATAGATGGATTAATTGGAGTGGGATGATCTTATCATGGTGTGTGCTTCATGAGTTCATGTTTGGCATGCTACATGAATTCATGCTTGCCAAGTACATAATCTGAGCTTCACTGTCAGTGAGAATATGGCATGAAGAAGCTTCTTTCTCTTTATCCGAATCTTCTACTTCATACATTTGCTTGTCTCAAATCTTTTGCCTTAAGCTTTTATCATTTATGTGAAACTCAATGGGTGTTTTTTGCCTGTGAGATTTGACTGATGGGTTGTTGCCTGTCATTCACCTTGATTCGATTGAAATGTCCAGAGTTAATCTAGGTTCTGCATGCAAAGATCCTTCCCTAAGAAAAGCTATGACTCTCTTCAAGGATGTCGTTCCTTCTTAAACATAAGCTAGTCATATGTCAAATGGATCCCACAAAATTTTTGGGTTTGAAGATGGGTAAATCTGGGTATTTACAAATTTGCACTTACATGTATGACAATGGTTGCAATTCACAGATAGGCTTCTAGCATCCTTTCATTACCTTATCTTGAGCATGATTCCTTCATGCAAAAACATTGCTGGTCAGTGAAATCTGTTAGTTGGAAATTTGGAAGTCAAGATTAGTATTGTAGTCTCCTCTATGTTGATGAATGCCTTTTGAGACTTCAAAATATTTAGACTCAGTTCCTTTTTCACCTTGCTCCTGTGTTCTCAATTTATTTTTCAAAGGTCAATTATAAATCACAGGCTATATCTTTTTACCCTGAAGTCTCCGATTACAACAGTTGTTGGGGTACCGATATCTTTTGACGTTCATATACTTGCATTATTAGATTACACAAGAACTAATATTGTTGATGTTCCTTGATAGGCCTTCTTGAAATCAGAACACTATAACCTACTTAAATAAAAATCTTGTCCATTATTATTTCCTGAATAGACATACCACATTAATATACCACATGTTTATTTCCTGAATAGACACATTGATATCTTCCTATTTGTAAGTTAACAGTTTCTATTAACAGTTTCTAATTCATGTTTAGGCCAGATAGTCCTGGATAGGAATGATAACATACAGGGAATATTGCAAAACCTCTTAATTTTATTTCTCAATTGGAGGGAAATACTCTCCATCTCTAAAGTGTGCACCTCTCTTCATCCAGTAGATTCTCTGTAGTATTTGGTCTCTAGTAAATATGGGAATTTGAATGCTATCAAAATTCTTATTTGCATGTCATTACATTCACAATTTCATAGTCTTATTGTATTTTTGAACTTTGTTCAAGTTCTGTTTGTATTCTCAATTGAAACACCACATACGATGCAACCTTCCTTGAGCAGCAATCTTTTGTGATTGAAAGGGCTACTAGGACAGCCACAATCTTTTGTGATTGAATAATTAGCTTAGGTGTGTAAGGTTTTTAATCTCTGAAGAAAATTAGTATGGCCACCATGTTGTTGCATATTTTGAGAACTGAAGAAGGAGATAGGCCAACTACTTACTGTGGAGCATTGCATTATATATTATATATCTAGAGTCCAAACTACAGTGTCTCATTTTTCTCTTTTATTTGAATGAGACATAGTCTACCCTTGCTACATCAGAAAGATAAAAGGCCATAACAAATCAAAGCCAGCCACATTAAAATGGACATGCACTAGGCTGATGCCAAAACAGAGAGGCCTCTAACATTCTATGGCAAGCAGCATAATTTATTGGAGAAAGGAATTTCCGTCCTACCTAAATTCGTCTGAGTATATCCAAGGCTGACAAGGAACTGTGTTGCTTTCTTTGTCATCTAACTTGTTCCAGATCTGTAAGTGTGCCAATTGTTTTTCCTTTTCTGGGTATAATATTTTCCAAGATTTTACCATTGCCATTAACTGCAAAAACACATGGAATTTTTGTTGAGTTGGAACAAGACAGTGAGAAACAAGGGAAGACATCCTTGAACTTAACCAATATATCGGCACATTCGCATAAATATTGGACATTGCATTAGTACATGGTAAAGCTAATATGTGTAAACCAAAAGTGTGTATAGGTTTCTGGTTTATGTTGTTACAGTCTTATCAATGAAATTATTTTAACATTTTCTGTGGTCAATTCTTTGAAAGACTATGGATTGAATTTTCATTTTGTATTGGGTTGATACTCTTGAAATTCATTGCATTAGACTATGTTGGCAGTCAAAGCCATTGTGGTTTTTCTTCTAATATGCAGTTGAAATTATGCTGTCTGACAGTAAGCCAACTGTGGGTGGTTCTGGCTCATTTGTAGACCTAGTAATTGTTACAGTAATAACAAGGTGATCTATTCCTGCTAATTTGCAACATATTTAACACGAATCTCGGGGGGATTAACTTTACTTATGTTGCTTGACCGCGATTAGTTAGCTACAATGATTTTGTTTTCTGGCATTGTGTTTTTAACTTGTTACATAAATAGGTATCCAAGCACAAAAGTTCTCCACCCTTGCAATATATAAATTTGTTCTTGTGCTTCTTTGCGAGTTTATCGCAGCCAAATGGGGCACGGGTGGTAGCAAGGTTGTACATATCAGGTTTTATAATCTTATTTTTTAACTGCTAAATGCACCTTTGCAACTAGATATACTGTTGAATGCAGCAGCAAACCTTTATGAGTCCTCATTTAGTCAATCAGAATTTCTGGTGTGAGTTTAGTGTTTAGTTTTTCCAAAACAGTGGAAAAGTTTTACATTTTACTGCTGTGAACCATGAAGCTGAAATTTTCATAGAAATATTACCAAACATATTATCCATCACAGCTATATAATAGTTTAATGTTTCAGTATATACTAATTTCATCACTCCAATATTGCCTTTGTCTTACATCCAAGAGAAACATGAAAAGTTTCTCGGATTTTAACTGGAAATTTCATTATGAATACAGGGATCAAATAATAACAATTTCAGATTGTGACTAGAAATGGATAATAAAGCCATGGTCGTGGCTAAAATAAGCATCAAATGTTTGGGGTTCCCCATAAACTCTTTCTTTATAGCTTTTAGGTAAAGTTCAATGCCTTTACATTGTGCCAAAGATGGATGTGATTCTTATTTGTAATCCCATGCTTTCATTCAACAACGGATGAGTAAGAATGAGGGTAGGTGAAACAATCTTTAAATAACCAATGTGTGATTTGTTTTAATGCACCAAAATAGAAGTGCAGTAGTTTCTAGATAAATTTCTTCTATAAATTGATCTGGTTGTTGCTGATCTCATGTTCCTCCCATCCTTAACTGTATTTATGTGCATTGAATTTTGCTTATTGGGCTAATTAGTGTAGCAATTTAGCACGAAAAAGATTTGAAAGATTGGAACTGCTTATTAATTTAGCAATGTTATCTTGAAATTGGATTTTGCAGTTATGCTGGAGCTGTTTTTGCTAGCTCTGTTCTAAAAGGTCTGAATGGGGATCCAAACATTGTGGAGTGTTCTTATGTGCAATCTAATGTTACTGAATTGCCTTTCTTTGCCTCCAAGGTAAAAATTCTGCATCTTTGGGCTATTAGATAAAAGCATATCTTCCTTGTTGACAAATTTGAAGCAAGTTCCTTGTCGAGCAAATACATCATCGTTCGTATGAATTTTAAATTTCAAATATTTCAGATGTTTTTGTACTACCTCCTACAATACATAGTGTTGTGACTTGGGTGTGTATGCCCATGTCCAATGTTGAAAATATGAACTTGACAACAAACTTGGTGAGGTCCGAGTGTAAGAATTTGACTCTTAAAATTAAAAAATATTTTAAAATACTCAAATCTTATTAAAAAATAAAACTTCATTAATATGAAACGGATCAACAATGTTGCATGAGAATTTGTCCCCAGCCCTGCATAACTCATCACTTGCATTTCCCCATCCTCAGGGACTTGGGGATTGCAGGGTGAAGTTCCAAGATGTTTCTCGCCCAAACAATGAGGTTTGGAAGACATCCCTTGATGGTTTCATGTAAGTTTGGATGCCTCCTATCCAAATCAATGCCCACTTGGCATTGACTATGCAAGAAAAAATATTCAGCACTGGTTTGACATTGAGACTTTGACAAATATTGTCTGGGCAGCATACATCAGAATATTATGTAGGATGTTGTAATGAGGGATAATTGCAACAGCATTTTGATTCCTAGGTGTTAGAATTTGGGAAAAATGAAAACAAAAATGCTTTTAAAATTTCTGTTCACTGGATCAAAACAGATTCGGAAACAAACAAAAATTCTGAGTATAAAAAATAAACTTTTATCTTACCTCCTGATTCAATGATAGATGTACCTGTCACATGTGTGTATGTATGCCTCTGTAAATATGCTCAGAATTTAGTTTCTGTCAATGTGGACTGTTGGACAGTTTTACCAATGAAAGAGACCCCAAAAGAAACAACAATAAACCCCAGACTTCCAAGTAGGTAACAGTAATACCCCAGCAGAAAGAAACCTCCATAAAACAGTGATATAGCACAGGAAAGAACTGGACAGCAAGAGGGCAGACCCTCCATAGGCAAAACATCAAAACTCTTCACTCAGAAATTCTGGACAGCAAGAGAGCAAACCCTCCATAGGCATCTCAGCACACCCTTCACTCAGAAATTCTGGACAGCAAGAGGGAAAACCCTTCATAGGCATCTCAGCAAAACCCTTCACTCAGAAATTCTGGACAGCAAGAGGGAAAACCCTCCATAGGTATCTCAGCACACCCCTCGGCACTAGAACGTGAGGTCGCGGCTGCTAAACTCCGATAAAGGAGAGGCCGCGGCTGCTAAACAGATCTGACAGTCAGAGAGAGCCGTGGCTCTCATACCCATCTGTAGCTCCAAGGGTTAGGTCTGGCAGCCAAGGAGATGGCACTTCTGCACATTAGACAGGTCCGGCAGCTGAAGAAGGATGGGCAGCATGCACCCTATACACCAGCAGCTATCAAGGAGGAGATTCCAGCTTAGATCTGAAGAACTGATAACCAGTAGAGAGGCCACACCACACAAGAAACTAAAAACCGAGGTAGCCGCAGCAAGGAGAGAGAGGAGAGAGTGAGTGTATGTTTAAATGCTAGAGGGTAGGGTCTTATTTATAGTTAGGGAGAGGGGTTAGGGTAATTAGGTTTATAATTAAATATTGACATTTAATTAATATAAATATTAATTAATATGTCAATTAATATTAATATAAATTATAAAAACCCTAATTACATGTAAAACCCCAATCACATAAAATAAAACCCTAAACACATAAAGTAAAACCCCAATCACATAAAACAAGAGGGAAAGCAAAACAACAAGGGGGTACTTGTTAGGACAAAGTCAAGGGGGATTCATAATGGCAAAACATGTCCACATGAGTCTCATAATGACCTATAAACTTCATCATCACTGCATAAGAGGGTACATCAACAATGTGGTCATGTCCATCTTCATAGGCACTCCTAGGTCTTATGGACCCCATCTCGGGAGAGGAAGAGGATCACACATCAACACATCTTGGTATTACACCAAGATCTACTTGGTCAAAGGCCAGGTTTCTCCAGAACACATCTGGGGGCCCTAGAACATATCTAGGGTCTTAACCACCAAGGTACAAGACCAAGGATCAACCCATGTATTAAGCAAGGGTTCCCTGGAACACATCCAGGGGCCCTAGACACATCTAGGGACTTATACCAACCACCAAGGAACACATCCAAGGATCAATCCAGGCACTGAGCAAGGATTCCTTGGAACATAGCCAGGGGCGCTAGACACATCTAGGGACTTATATCAACCACCAAGGAACATATCCAAGGATCAATCCAAGCACCGGGCAAGGATTCCCTGGAACACATCCATGGGCCCTAGACACATCTAGGGACTTACTGCTTGGTCCAAGACCAAGAACCCCAGTCATATACTGGGGGGCCCTCACTAGGGTCTTTTTCCATGGCTCTCACTGCTTGGTCTCATACCAAGAAACCCCAGGAGTGTGCTGGGGGCCCTAGTCCCTAGCTAGGATCTTTACCATCCTCCGAAGAATGGCTCTTGCAATTGCATTAATTTCAGCACTCATGTCAGCAAGAGAGGCATTCTCAACAACGCCAAGCTTGTCTCGAAAGTACACATACTTTGTCAATGATAGAGGCTTGGTCAAAATATCTGTGGTTTGTTCTGTTGTTGGAACATATTGAATACTGAGAATGTTCTTCTGCACTATGTCCCGAACATAGTGATATCTCATCTCAATGTGTTTTGTTCTGTCATGAAAACACAAGAATCACAAAGAGCTTTACACAACTCTGGTTATCACAGTGGATTACTGTGGGTTCCAACTCAGTACTGAACAAATTTGAAAGTAGCTTTCTGAGCCACGCTACTTCTCTATTGGAAGCACTTGTAGTAATGTATTCTGCCTCTACAGTGCTATGGGCTATGGAGCCCTGTTTCCTGTTGAACTAGGATATTATAGCTGAACCCAAACTGAAACAATATCCGGAAGTACTCTTCCAGTCCATTGTATTGCCCATCCAATCTTAATCTGTATAACCATGAAGCATTACACCTCCACTGAAGTGTATCTAAGCCCATAGGCTATAGTCCCTTGAACATATCTCAGAATATGTTTAACAACAACCATATGAATATGCTTCGGTTTATACATGAACTGGTAGAGGGCATTCACTGCATGATAAATATCTGGTCTGGTATGTATAAGATACATCAAGGACCCAATGATAGTGAGGTCTTCCGGATCTGAACCTGTAGCTTGGTCTTGTAACTTCTTTAGGTTAGAAATCATCGGTGTGGATATGGACTTACAGTTCAACATGCCAAGTCTGCGGAGCATATCAACTGCATACTTGCTCTTGTGAGAGAAGGATCTCACCTGGTTTCTGCCACACTTCTAAGCTCAGAAAATAATGCAAAAAGACCCGAGTCTTTTATTTCAAATTCTGTTGAAAAGCTCCCTCTTAGTCTGAGCTATCAAATTTTCCTTTCCTGTAAGGAACAGATCATCCTAAGATAACAGGATGATTCTGTACAATCTTTATATAAAGATTGAATTTTGCAATACTCTTGGTGAACCCAAGACTTTGTAGAGAAATTGTCAATTCTTCCATACCAAGCTCTCGGAGCTTGCTTCGATTCATGGGATTCTTTCCCATGGATTACGAACCCCTCAGGCTGTTCGATATAACTTCTCAACTTCACCGTTAAGAAAAACAGTCTTAACATTTATCTGGTGAAGTTTCCAACCAAAAACTGCAACAAGGGATATAATGAATCTGATGGAAGTATACCTGGTAGAGATCTCATCATAGTCAATTCCTTTGAATTTTTCAACACTGCCATCTGCTGCATGTCATGGCCTAACTCACATATAAGGACTGCTCCCTATGAGTCTCATAATATGTCTGCATCTCTGCATGTGCAAACTGGCTCCCTCTGAACCTACAAGATCCTTTGACTGATGTCGTATCTCTTCAAGAAGTATTTGGTGCCGGTACTAAGTTTAATATGAAAAACTTGAACTAGTTTGGGCTGAAGACACACTTGTACTTTGTAGCCTGCTACCAGCTGTAGCTATCAGGGGCATCTTTTGTGTATGCAGTATTTGTTAGTTCAAGTATCTGTCCTACTAGATTGATGTCTATGCAAGACCCCTTTTTATAGGGGTTCGGTTCCTGATCAGAGTTACTGACGAATTCTCAAACTGATCAAATTGGAACTTTTGAAGGCAACATATGTCTGTAATGTAACCAATAAAGTCTCGCAGCAAATTCTGTCGAAGTTGACATGGGAGAGCCCAAGTAGGATAAAATGCATATGGGTATTTGTGGCTACGCAATGTAATATAAGTGTGCCCATGTACGTTCAATTTGAAAAATATTGAGAATCCCTCATTGAGTGCCAATGGATTTGAAAGAGGAAACTTGAACACAATCTCAAGGAATCTGCAACAGAAAATCAAGGATCCACCAAAAATAAAGAACACTTGCTTCCAGATTAATCTCTTTCAACTAGTATTGGTCATTCCACCAAAAATCCAAACAAGTTTACTTTGGCACCTAAACTTGCATCCCACAAGTGTTCAAGAGAATAAATAAGATAGTCTTTCACTATCCCCTCTACTTCAAACAGTCCAAATGGTACTGAGGTAACCATATGCCACAAAGCCCATCTCTTCTTCTTGAATCTTCTCGTGAACCCTACCGCTCAAGATAAAGAAGATAAAGTATAATGAAAGAGACAAGTTCGCTCTATCTCTCTTAACACAAACATGTGTTCAATATGAATTCTGAAAAGACTTCTCCTTCCTTTATTTAATGAAAGTGAGGGAGGACAACAATCATAAAGTGAAAAATAAAGTTATGTAAGTGGTAATCATGATCATAAGGAGGACATGTGCCACTACATTCTTACTCTATCCATTTGTGGATAGGGCTGTTATAAAATCTGCAAGGTGAATATGGTAACCAGCCATAAAAAGTCATCAACAAAAGTCTTCAAACTCCCCCAACCCTTGCATTGCAATGATTACCCTTAGAGACACCTCAGAATTGATCTTGATCAAACCCTTGAGAGGAAGGGCCCAATCTATAAGAGGCTTTGAGTGATGTCTCTATTATTTTGAAAATAAATTAAATTTGTGATGCATATRGACAGACCAACTTGGTGACTTTGCCCTTGAAGTCTCTAGTCAAACCTATTTCAAACAAAAGCAGTCAGAAGGTACTGTAGCAATAGAGATTTCAAGTCATAGAAAGATTTATAGRTCTACTGCAGGYTGTAAGGATTGCTGCGCCTTATCAGATKTCCATSTACTGTAGATTCATAAACTTCAACTAAGAATCCACTACATGAAGGGTGCTTGTCAAAAATAGCAGACCTCTCTGAGAGTTTGTGCATTAATGCATAATCCACAACAGGTTCAACAAAGAGGACAATATAATTAGTCAATGTAAATGCACACATATATTGTTGCTTAGTTTGAAGCACTGCCAACACCACCAGATGGGATGAATCCCCTTACAAAATCAATACATTTGAAATGCACAGACCATTGGGTAACAAAACCACGTCTGCTAGAGCTGTTCACTATGAAGATATCATGGAATACAATGCTCATAATATACATGGGCTATCATGACAAACACAACATTGAGAACAGTATTAAAGAAGAGGCCATTTACTAACCCGTTCTACCTTTTTTGGATTAGGGGGCCATGTTGCACATTGGACAGGAGACAATGCTGCAACATGGAATGATCTCTGGTACTCCATGTGTCCACCACTAAGCACAGAAAGATGGGTCAAGTAGTAAATTAAAAACAATAAGAAAGAACCTTCAGAAAGCAAATTCAAAATCTGAAACTAGGTGCCCTTAAAAGGGTCATCATACAAGTACTCTCTCTCTGCTCCAAAATAGACAGAAAGTCAAGGAGAGCAGAGCATCTTGAGTTTGGGTTTCAAAGATTGCTAATCTGCAAACCCTAAGAAGTGGATCTACGCAGGCTTAAGTCTGCAACTCTTGAGCTCTTTTCACCCCCTAGGCTCTGAAACCATGTTAGAATTTGGGAAAAATGAAAACAAAAATGCTTTTAAAATTTCTGTTCACTGGATCAGCATAAAGAAGAAGAGATATAAACAGATCTGGAAACAAACAAAAATTCTGAGTATAAAAAATAAACTTTTATGTTACCTCCTGATTCAATGATAGATGTACCTGTCACATGTGTGTATGTATGCCTCTGTAAATATGCTCAGAATTTAGTTTAGGTCCTGGATCAAACCTCTAGGGTTTGATCTCTGTCAATGTAGACTGTGGGACAATTTTGCCAATGAAAAAGACCCCAAAAGAAACAACAATAAACCCCAGACTTCCAAGTAGGTAACAATAATACCCCAACAGAAAGAAACCTCCACAAAACAGTGATATAGCGCATGAAAGAACTGGACAGCAAGAGGGCAGAGCCTCCATAGGCAAAACAACAAAACTCTTCACTCATAAATTCTGGACAAGAGAGGTTCTTGTACCCTATATCTACTCTTTTTATTTGAGGAGGGGGGGGTATTTATTAGTGACAGATGATGTCTTTTTAAACCTATTATTTATGTATTAATTTGATGTTGTATCATAATTCCATGATCTAGATCGGATTTGTTAATTTTATAATTGCTACTTTTATTGGGTTGTGTCATAATCCTTGTTTCTAAAAACTTTGTTTTTAAATTTTTATTAATTTTTGCTATTTAAAATGTTAAATTTATCTTTTTCCATCCCCATTACTATGAGCTATGGATATTGTCCCCTTTTCCCCAAAACTCAATGCAACAGAGTGTATCAATGTGCATACAATGCAAAATATGAATGTAATGTCCAAAATTCATATATCAAAGAGAAAATATAATTCTTGATTTGTTAATAGGTGAGCCTCATGGGTCTCTACAAACCCCATTCAAATGTTGAATATGTGTTGTCCAACTTAATTGCCCCATGATCAATGCCCATTGTAGTCCGATGTTAAAAGTTTTCCTCCTCCTCTTGGGTCTCGACAAGCCAATCAAATGTTGGATCTATGTCATCCAACATAATTGCCCCATGATCAATACCTCGTGCAATGTTGATGTTAATCTAGAATCTAGATTAATGGAAGGAAGAGATTTGAAAAAAATAAATAGTAAGTACTTGGGAATCACCTTGCATCTCCCTGATGTAGAGTTAAAGCTTGTAGTGGGTGAAGACAAGATCATTCAAGAGTTTTGTGCTAATTGGTTGTGTTTATTAGTGTGGATTTTCTCAAACATACTCCATTTGTGCTCACAACTAGAAATCATTGCAAGTTTGACTTAGGAGTTTCAGGGGTATCAATGCCAAAATTTTTCCACCATTGACTTATCCATCACCTCATAAATGTAACCCTTTGTGGGTTTTTCATCATCTATCATCTTGAAACAAAGAAATAAATTATGTAAAGTGAAATCAATAAAATGAATTTGAAATTATGAAATCAAATTAAATCAAGGGGAGTGGGACTTGAAAGTGCCTTGGAACTTTCACTAGAGACTTTGAAATTGAAACAATTTCCTTGACATCTTTCTGAAAACCATCATTAAACACAAGCTGTGAAATTTCAATACCTTCTACGGTTTTGTAATATTTGGAAACTATCCACTTAGGAACCCATAAACATCCCTCTTCAAGTTAATCTTTTGTGAAATTGAGCACTAATAAAGTTAGCTTAAACCCTAGATAAGAGGTGAAGCACACAAGTCTGAAGCAGTGATTAACCCAAGAACAAGAACAATGACAAGAATAAGAAGAGAGTATGAAAGCCTCAAGGCAAAATGGCTTAGTTTATTATGTCGGCCAAATGTCCTTTATAAAGGAATACAATGGGTCCACTCAAGATGCACACAACCCAAGGGGTAAGAAAGAAACAATAAACAACTTCTCCATGTAGCACGAAGGTTGGAAAGATGCAACCACATGCTACACGTTAATAACTACTCACTAAGAATAGCTGAAAATGAGGAATGATCCCCTTAAGGGTTGGACATTGAGCTGGACATTGATCAATGCATCCTAATTGGGGAGGATGCCCTTGATGTCTACCTCATACATTGAGTTGGGTGCTGCTGGGTTGAGTGGTGTGACCTCCTTGAGGAGGTTACCCTGGCTATCT
The DNA here is from genome assembly GCA_009831015.1 of Picea engelmannii. Classification (NCBI taxonomy): domain Eukaryota; kingdom Viridiplantae; phylum Streptophyta; class Pinopsida; order Pinales; family Pinaceae; genus Picea; species Picea engelmannii. The sequence goes on along the minus strand of ML790800.1, from coordinate 505,583 downwards.
ACATCAGTTCCTCCCAGTTTAGTTCAAAAGTGTTCTCACTTTCCTTGTGGTTTAAAAATGAGATCACATGAGGTAAAGATGTTGGTTGTAAGTGCAAGAGATGACTCTAGTTGCCTAAGATAAGATGCAAAGTACAAAAGATGAGGGCTATGGATTGTTGTGAATCTGGAGGGGTCATGAAGAGTTGTGGCTTGGAACTTGAGAGTGAATTGGTTGATGTTGATAGAAAAGAGAGAGTTGGTGAGAGTGTCAACCTCAAAATCTGGGTACATATTTGATGTTGGAACAAAAAGGAAGTGAATTGCATGATCTTTGTGAATTAAGAGCCATATAGTAGTAATGCTTGTTACAAGAAGGGTTGGAACAAAAAAGGATAGGGTTGGTTGTTGTGTGTCGAGGCCCTTGAAGAGTAGACTTGGAGTTGATGGTGCAGTGAGGGAAATGAGCCTCTATGTATCCACTGGACAAGTCAAGCTGTTGCTATATGCGCTGTGAAACTCGACAAATAATTATATTGATTTGACTGTTGTTGAGGAAGTGTGAGAAGATAAGGAAACCCAATGGTATATTGTAAATGAGGTAGGGTTGTGTGGTGTAGTAGGTAGAAGGACATAATGTTGGTGAAGGGATGATGTGTTAGAACGTGAGCTAGTGCTATATAGGTTGTGGTGTCATGTATAAGGACTATAGTCATCGATAAGAGGGAGAGATGCCCTGGATGTTTCCATGTACCTAGTGGTTGGAGGCATATAGTAACCCATAAAAAATTAAGGTTAAGTTGAGATTGTGTAAGAGAGATCCCCTTGAAGAGCCACTAAAGTGCAGGTGTCTTGTTGTGCTAGTGTTGAATCCTAGGGTGAAAAATAAAGGCGGTAAGCATGATTAAATATTTGAATAGAGTGTCCCATGCTGTTGCTGTACTTTGCTTGTATATAATGCCCTTGAGGTTGTGGTTATTGCCTAGTTGAGGTCCATTGGGAAAAATTTGGTGCTATCAATCCTTGGATACTGTGGTGCCATGTTTTGATGCAACAGTAGTGGATGTTTCGTGGTGGTTGAGACTGTGTCTTTGATTTAAGGGCACTGTTGTGGTCATGATTACCCTAACTTTGTCATGAGGTGGACATCATTGTGACAATGCAAGTGAGGCTTTGAAAAGGCCGATGAATACTCCTTAATGTGGATGAGAGGTGATTGAGGTGCCACCATTGAAGTGTGCTTGTATGTTGTGCCCAACAGAGACAACACCCTATATAATAAGTATTTGGTCATATGTATACTACTGAGAGATTTATCCTTTGTTGTGCTTAAGAAAGAAGCTGTATGTTGGTTGGACTAGCCAAGCTGGTGAGATAGGAATCCATGTGCTGTGAGGAGGATTGTTTGCATAGGTGAGTCTGCTAAGTGGCTTGTCGTTTTGCAGGAACATGCTGCATATTTGTTGGAGAATTGGTTGTGTAGAGTTGCTTGATGCCTATTGAAAGTAGCGGGGTGAGGGAATGGAATGGTTGAAGAGGGATGCATAGAAGGGATTGAAAAGAAGGCCTTGGGGATTGGCTCAAAGATATTGTATATAGAGTTTGAGGATGTAGTAGGGTTTGAAAATTGAGTAATATGCCTTGGGGTAGTGTAGGGAGATGGTTAGAGGATAGGAGTAGAGAGGAGGTCTTGGGACTAGGATTAAGAGAAAGGGATTATGAGCTAAATGGTTGTGCTGGAGTAGTGGGAGGGAGAATATGTAGGGAGAGACATTTATGGAGGCTAAGTTGTTGAATTGCATCTTGGTGAGAAAGAGGAATAGTTGCAATGGTTAATTTATATGCTTTGTCGTCTTTGAAGAGAGTATAGGTATTATAATGAGCGTCATTGATAGCATGGTATTATTGTTGGTATGGGAGGCCTATATCATATTAGAACTATCAAATGAAGACATGCCACAATCGATGGTGTCTTGGAAGGGTCTAATGGCAAACTTTACTGCACAATATTTATTAATTAACAGACAAGGATCATGTTGTTGTATCCAACTGAGATGATATGGAGAGGGATGGGGGGTTGTAGGAAGTCGTAGGTGTTGCACAAATTTGTGGGATATGAGGTTTTTTTTTTTGCTATGATGAGTGAAAAAGAAGTTGGGACACTAAATGGTATCGTCTCGAGTTAGGAGGAGAGATGGGTCTGCTTGTCTAGGGTTTGGTAAGGGAATGATTTCTGGATCTCATGGAGGGGATGGATCTGTGGAGGGTCTTTACATTTAGAGTGAGATAGATTGATAAACAATTCTTTGGATGTAGCTTGACAATTGAGGACACGAAAATGTACGCCATAGTGTGTTGGTTTGATGGAAACAACACTGTTGGTTTGGGCTAGGGGATTAATGGCCAACAAATTTAGGGTTTTGAGTTTGAGTGGGAGAAGGTCTTGGGCTAGTAGGAGGGTTGCAAGGATTAGGCTCGTAGTAGGGTTAGGGGTTTTGAGAGAGTCATAAACTAGGGTGCTTTTGTACTTTTCTTTCAACATGAAAGGCACAGATAAAGGCTTGGTCAAGGGAGTTACTTTCAAAACAAGGCAACTTCAAAATGAAAAACAACCAATATTCAAGAATTAAATTTGAGAATAAGTACCTCAAATGGATTTGGAATTTGGAGTTGAATTCAGAGTCGTGTGAACACTTCAATGTATTGTTGTATTGTTTGACTAGGTTCTTGACAACACTGTAACCACTTTCACGAGATTGGATAGATATCCAGGGGTTAAAAATGTTGCCCGATCGCTTGACAAAATGTCTCCCAAGTGGTGATACTCTTTGGAGTAGATTTGGAAGTAGCATTGTCATTAAGTTCAATGTATACTTTTGGTATTGTAGATTAAGACTGCCTCCAAGTTTGAGCGAGCCCTTCTAAATGGTTGCTGGCAAGTAGAAATTGTTGGGCTTGTGTTATATCAAGACATGTCTGGAAGTAAGATGTGAGGCTATAGATCCAAGAATCTAAGGATTCTTTGTTCATCTACTCGACATATTTTGGTATCTATTTAGAAGATGGATCATTGCATCTCCTTTGTGAGGACCTCTTGTAGGAGTTTCATGTGATCTAGATGCAATGATTTAGTCTCGTTTGAGGAGGATTCTCTACAAGGAGCCATGAGAGTAGTGAGAGGAGCATTGAGATTTGAGAGGGGGCACTAGAAACCCTAGCGCACTAGAGAAGTAGGATGATGGGTTAGGGCGAGCCAAGAATAAAAGAGAATCCCCAAGCTAGAATGCAACGAGTTAGTGGGGAAATATTTTTAGGAAATAGAATTGAAATCAACTAAACCACTAATTTGAAACAATGCCAAGGGAGATCAGGGTGGGAGGGTTGAGCTCAAAGAACTAGATCTACAAATGTCTTCTTGTTGGAGCAAGGCTTCCACTTCAATTTTTGATTGAAGTAGGGAGAGTGTTGAAAGCAGCGGTTGGCATAGATATGGGTGGGAGGGCACACTCCAAAAGAACCAAATCTCAACAATTGCTATTGAAAAGTAAGAATCCTAGGTGGGATGTTGAGTGTGGGACCTTGATGCTGAAAAATAAATAGGCTTGGACCAATGCTCTAATACCAAATGATGTATATTTAAACCTCTCAACCAGTAAACTGTAGCTAAGAGGTGAAGCGCACAAGCCTGAAGCAACAATTAACCCGAGAACATGAGCAATAATAAGAGCAAGAGAGTATGAAAGCCTCAAGGCAAAATGGGTTAGTTTATTATGTTGGCCAAGAGTAAGAGAGTATGAAAGGCTCAAGAATAAATGGCTTAGTTTATTATGTTGGCCAAATGGCCTTTATAAAGGAATACAATGAGTGTAGTCAAGATGCACATGGCCCGAGGGCTAAGAAAGAAAAAATAATCAACTCTTGCATGTAGCTCGAAGGTTGGAAAGATGCAACTACATGAACACATCAATAATTACTCATTAAGAACAATTGGAAATGAGGAATGTTCCCCTCAAGGGTTGGATGATGAGTTGGATGTTGTTGGATTGATGGGTGCATCCTTCTTGGAGAAGACACCCTTGTTGTCTACCTCATAGATTGAGTTGGGTGTTGTTGGGCTAAGTGGTGTAAGGTCGCCCTGGTTATCTACATCATTATGTAGAGGGTGGCTTCCCAAAGGAGGTTGCACCACTTATCCTAGTAGGTTCAGCTCAGTCGATGAGGTAGATAGCCAGGGGTTCTCCCCAAGGAGGATGCACCCATCAATCCAGTCACTGAGAACAATTTTAAATGAGGAATATTCCCCTTAAGGGTTGGACATTGAGTTGGATACTTGTTGGATTGATGGGTGCGTACTCCTTGGGTAGGACACCCTAGCTGTCTACCTCATTAACTGAGCTAGCTGCTGTTGGGTTGAGTGGTGCAACCTCCTTGGGGAGAAGGACGCCCTAGTTATCTACCTCATTAACTAAGTTGGGTGTTGTTGGGTTGAGTAGCGTGACCTCCTTGGGGAGGTTGCCTGGGTTATCTACATCAACCTCTCCAAGGAGGTTGCACCACTCAGCCTAGCAACACCTAGCTCAGTCAATGAGGTAGACAACTAAGGTGTCCTCCTTGGAATTCAACAATGTCCATCACATAAGGGGAACTTTCCTAATTTATAGCTTCTTGTTTGTTGTGTCTTGTTGTGTAAGCATGTAGTTGCATGTTTCCAAGTTCTAGGCTACCTGCAGGAGTTGTTTATTGTTTATTTCTTGAGTGAACCCATTGTATTCCTTTATAAAGGCTAGTTGGCCAGCATAATAAACTAAGCCATTTTGCCTTGAGGCTTTCATCTTCTCTTGTTGTTCTTGGGTTAATTGTTGCTTCAGGCTTGTGCATTTCTCTTCTTAGCTAGGGTTTACTGGTTGAGAGGTTCAAATTTGTATCATTTGGTATTAGAGCATTGGTCCAGGCCTGCTCATTCTTTATTATTGGGTTCCTAGGCTCAACAATACCCAAAATTTTCATCTTTCAATAACAAAGGTTCAGATCTAGTTCTTTTGGAGTGTGCCATCCTACTCAAATCTACGTTGACACCTGCCTTTCACCTCTCTCCATGCTTGAGTCCAGAATTAAAGTGGAACCCTTGCTCTGGCAGGAAGACATGGAGAGATTTGGTTCTTTGAGCACAACCCTCTCACACAAATCTCCCTTGACATTATTTTAGATTAGCGATTCAGTTTGTTTCAATTCTATTTTCTTTGAAATCATTCCCCTACTAGATTGTGGCATTATAGATTGGGGATTCTCTTTCATTACTGGCTTGCCCTAGCCTAGCATCCACTCTTCTCTAGTGTACTAGGATTTGCAAATTCCCCTCCTCTCAGATCTTAGCATCCCTCCAAGTGTGCTATGGTTATTCTGCCACTTGCAGAAATTAGCTCCCTCATCTTCTCAATTCACTCATGGCTCCTTATAGTGAATTCTCATTAGAAGAGACCGAAGCATCTTATGGACCCTTGCCTCCAAATCTCATTAAACTATTACACAAAGCCTTAATAAAAAAACCATAGCCTTCCATCTTCCATCTTGATACTAGCATATAGGATAGATGGATAGGATAGATGAATGATGCTCACTGTAATACCTATACTCTCTTCAAAGACGATGAAGCCTATAAATTAACTGCTGCCACAGTTCCTCTTTCTTGCCCCGGTGTAGTGCAACAACTCGGCCTCCATAAATGTCTCTCTTGACATATTCTTTCTCCCAATGTAACACCACTACCATCTACCTTGCAGTCCCTTTCTCTTAGTCCTCGTCCCAGGCCACCCTCACTACCCCTGGGCCCTGTCCTTTGACCAACTCCCTATGATACCCCAGGGCCTATTACTTAGTTTTCAAACCCCACTACTTCGTACAGTGACCCTATATACTATATCTCAGATCCATTTCCCCAGGGCTTCTTTTCATTCCCTTCCATGGATCCCTCTCCATTGTTTTCATTCCTTCACCCTAGTGCTCTCAACAGGCACCAAGCGGCTTTACACAACCAATTCACCAACAAATCTATAGTACAGTTTAGCCAAACTGCAGACCACTCAGCAACCAACATCACTTAGTGCAGACAATTCTCCTTCTCTTAGTGACATGGATCCCTATCTCACCAGATTAGCTAGTACAACCAACAGTCAACTTTTACAGCCAACACACACTGCCATTCTCAGCAACAGCGTTGCTCTCTTCAGGCATCTCAGCACAACAAAGGATACATCTATTAGGAGTATAACTACGACCAGACCCTTACTATCTAGGACACTCTCTGTTGGGCACAGTATAGGCACACTTCATGGGTGGCACCTCAATCCCCTCCCCTTACCTTGAGAAGCATTCACCAGCCTTTTTGGAGCCTCAGTTGCCTCGTCACAGGGTCATCCAGCCTCATGAGGAAGTCAGAGTGATCATGACAACAACAACACCCTTCATTTAGATGCATAGTCCCAAGACCTCACAGCTCATCCATGATTATGGGACCGGCATTATATATGGGCTGATCACACTATACAGGCCGATCACACTCATAGCATGGACCTCTTCATTTAACCATGGCATCCTGCGTAGCTCTTTTATTTTTCAGACTCAGATCCATCACCAGCACACCATGACCCTAGCACTTCACTCACTATTCTGGGACATCTTTCTCACGCAGATTCCAACTCACCCTAGTTTTCAATGGGTTACTATATGCCTTTAGTAGCTCAATTAGTTGCACCATCCAAGATATCACCATTTTTGTGAATATGGTTCTCATAGACGATGACCCAGCTCTTATAGCACTAGCTCATGTTCTGGCACATTGTCCCTTGACCAGCAATATGTCCTTCTGCCACTTTTGGCTACAGCAACTCACAAACCTGTTGTCTTGACTCTTTACATTGTGCCATTTGATTTCCTTATTTTCCGTCTCCTCAGCCAGCAATTGTGATACATAGTGCTGGCAGCACACAGAGCACAATCTCTGGCCTGTGTGTTGTAGTCACATCATTATAGTTCTTCGCCAGGGGTCGCCAATGCTTACATTAGAAGCTCAACTTGTCCAGTGGATGCACAGATGCTTCATTCCCTCATTGCACCACCAACTCCAAGTATGCCATTCAAGGGCCTCAATGGACAACAAGAAACCCTATCCTTTTTTGTTCCAGTGCTTTCTCTCACAGGGATTACTACTGTATGGCTCTTGATTCACACAGATCGTGCAGTTCACTTCCTTTGTGTTCCAGCTCCAGGTATATACACAGATTCTGAGGTTGACACTCTCACCAGCTCTCTTTTTGATAAACATCAGCCAGTTCACTCTCAGGTAGAAGATAGCCAAGCGACCTCCCCAAGGATATTGCACTACTCAGCCCAGCAACATCTGACTCAGTCAAGAAGGTAGGCAGCCGGGATGTCCTCCCCAAGGACACTTCCATCAATCCAGCAGTGTCCAGCCCTTAAGGGGAACCTGCAAATTATGTAACTGTTATGGACAACCTCCTTTCCTGTAATGTAATTCTTCATGATGCTTAGGACTAAGCAATGTTAAGACCCACCCCCCCCCAAAAAAATAAATAAATATAAAAATAAAAACATCCAGGCGGTATGGTTTGTCGGGGGGTAGGACAAAGTGGGACCCTGCCCCAGATAGATACGAATATACAAGTGATTAAACTTTAAAGTTTTAAACTCAATGTTGAACATTGAAAACCATGAAAGCAATGGCATGATAATATAGCGATTCACATGCGCCATTTGCAAATTTTGATATCTAATGAATCATTGTATTTGTCATGTCATAATCAGAAGCGAACTGTAAAAGAGTAAACTCAGTGAAAATGAAATACAATGAATACACCGTGAGCACCAATGATAAAATTTAATTATAAAACTTTTATAAGTCCTGAAGTGACAATTATAAATGTCAAAAAGACACGGTAACTTAATTGGCCTGTGCTTGGTCTTCTACTTCCATGAGCTGCAAACTGCTCCAGTATCATCGATGCAAATGTCAATATACTGTCAGAGTCCTCTTCCTCCTGATCTAAGGTCAATGAATATCAAACCAATATCTGATGATGCTCCATGTCATCTTCATCATCATCTATCTGGGCACCATCCTTTGGATCAATATCTTATTTAGTCGTTGGTCCCTGTGAATAATCAAGGGTCTTCCTATGGTGAAGATGTAAGGACTACGCACTGCAACAAGCTTTTGTGCTCTCCTAGAGGTAAGTCTATTCCTCTTGACAAAGTAGATAAAACTATAAGTGGACCACTTCCTCTCAACTGCAGTAGTACTGGCAATCTGAGATAATGAACACAGGATTCTGTTTTTAATTTTTTTGTACTTGTAATGAACACTGGATTCTGTTTGAGTTGGGATTTGAATCAAACTTTCTGGGTTTTTCAACACTGCCCAGGCCAGATGATTTCCTGCAAACATAATGTTTTGTACTGTCGTGATTGCCTGATTAGAATTTTGGGCAGTGAAGTGTTCTGACAAGTTGAGCTACTGTTCTTCGTTAGAAAGTTCGAATTTGAACTGATTATTTTGGGGGCCCTGGGATTCTCAAAATATGATGAAAAGCAATTAATTTGCTTCTGTTCTATGAAAATGATAAGGCATTATTTATTTGTACCCTACGCTGTTTTAAACTACTATGCAATGCAGGAAAGCACAGGAGCTTGGATTTTGCTAAATCAAGGAGTTTAATTGAAACCTAGGTTCTTATGAAACTGGCAGACATAAACAAATCAGAACTGCAAAATAATGATCCCTAGACCTCCGTGATATCTCCTTTTATTGTATTTATGTGATATGTAGATTTGTGGCACCTCAATTTTATTTGAATCAGGACCTTCATGTTAGCAATGAGGACATTGTAGTATCTAGTTCAGTGCTGCAAAGTTGATTAATTAAACTAGTTCTATTACGAGAATATTAGCTTTTTATCTAATTTGGCAGGTCGGGTTTTGAGTTTGAATTTTTATAATGCATATTGTGTGATATTATTTCACAGCTTGAAAATAAATTTCCCTCTATCCACGCTGGCACATCATAGAGTAACATGGTGATTTGATGATTGTCTCTGCAGGTAAGACTGGGCAAAAATGGTGTTGAAGAAGTATTGGGCTTGGGTTCCCTTTCGGCATACGAGCAACAGGGGCTAGAAGGACTGAAATCGGAGCTGAAGTCTTCCATTGAGAAGGGGATTAAGTTCGCGAGTGCGAACTGAAGATTGCCGCTTTTTTGTTACTAATCAAGTTTTGTTTGTTACATTGAGGGAAGCTGGTATGCACCCAGCAATTTTTATGTTCTCATTTATTTAAACGCCTTCGGTCATTTAAAAAGGATGCAAAAGTCCTTTAACCTTGTCCTTCGCTGACATTTTAGAATTGTTTTCAACAATAAAGGCCTCACTGAAGCCTTGCCATCTGCTCATTTTGTCGTGGTGGTCCCTGAACAAACTTACTCGAGAGAGCTTTTTTGGAGCTAGAAATAAGATCGTCTTCCTTTTTCCAATCTGGTTTTTAACGACCTTTAGCTAATACGGTTTTCTCTAATTATTTCAAATAAGAAAAGTATCATATATGAGCTAGTATAATTATCTTTAGAGGCTTTTCTATACTCTAGATATCAGACTATATCTGTGCTGGTTTTGTTTGAACGACAAAGAGAAATTTCAATGGAAAATATCGACTACATTCTAGAGCAAATTAGCGACTACATTTTATTTCTTCTGAAGTTAGAATGACTTGGCATGAGAATTGCCAATTGAGATACTATATATGATTTTTAACAAAATGTCAGCGAATTCTATAAAGGATGTCAAGTGCATTCTTGTAAGAGCAGAGGATTTATGCTTTTCTTTTTGTTTGTATCAATTGGGCTGGGAAAATCGGAAACTGGGCAGAAGCAGAATCTCATCTGCAAGACACAGGGTCGAAACCTTCAGGCTTCCACTATAAACCCCAGTTTTTTATACTCAAAGCCTGCAATCACACACTAAGGTTAAACAGGATTGAAACCAAGGTGGGCGGCATTAAAACCATTAATCCCAACCTACCACTTGGTATACTCTCGACGGGCACAGGATTTATGCTATTAACCCTCAATAGCAACATGGAAATATTCAGATTGTAGATCTGCATAAATATCTGTTTATGGCAGTAACATTGGATGCCTAAACTTTATGGTCACTGTCACTACTTGAATGCTGATACGTGAATATGACTGGATCAAAGCTTTCACCTAATGCATAGGGTCATGGAGAGTACCAACGAAATATTATTGAAATATTATTGAAAGGGTTATTGTTATTGAAAATAATAATAATGTTTTCATCAGTGTTTAGATAAAATGAGATAAAATGAGATCTCGGTCTGAGCCACACTAACCTTTAACATGGTTAGATTTTTTGTCTCCATACATTTTGAACCAGTGACTATAACATCACTGAAGGCTTTAACAACACACTCAGACACCAACTATCCTACACCTCGAAGACTTTTTCTAATTTTTTATCATTTTCCATTCTCTGAATTTTTATTCTGCAGTTTTAAGAAAATTAAAAAAATACATTTCAAAAGTAAGTGCAAAAAGAAATTTAGATTCAAAAAAGAGAAGAAATTGAGAAAATAAAGAAACGGAATGCAGAAAGACAGGGATTGATTTATTGAAAATAGATAAAATAGTAGAAAATAAAAATGAAAAAAAGGTAACAAAAAGAATTCAAATTTTGCCCTCCCAAAATTTATCATATTGGGATAGTGTCGATTACTTGATAATCAGAATATTTTTTTTATATATTTATATGAAAGACTATTTCATACTTTTGACATTTGTATTAAAAAGTGATGGTGATAGTGTCGATTAATTGATAATCAGAATATTTTTTTATATATTAATATGAAAGAGTATTTCATACTTTTGACACCGTTATTAAAAAATAACGGTGAGAAAGTAACTGAATGTTGAGTTGGGATAAAGTGACATATTAAGAAGAGTATTCAATTTTGCTAATTTCACTGCCTGGAATTCATTGTTTTCCTATAATTTATTTTCTTTTTTATAATTTTTTTGGATTAATGCATGAGTTGAATTTGTTGAAATAGATAATAATGTCAAATCATAATGATGGGTACCTACGCAAGGAGTTGAATGATGAGGAAATAACTAAAACAATCTTGGCTCTTATTATAAATATTAATTATCATTAATGTGATGATTATGAACATTATAATAGTGATAAAATATTAAAGTTTTGCAAAATTTTGCTCGTTCATGACATCAAATGTTATTTATTTCCTTTTCAAGAGATGCAAGGCTTTAAGTAGAATAAGACTTTTAAAACAACTAAAAAACATTGTCACAATTTGGGCATTTAGAAAGGGAACTGAATTTTTTCTGCTTGTAAAATAATTAAATATTATGATGTCCTTCATTACTCACCTAGTCATTTTCATTAAATATTATGATGTCCTTCATTTCTTCTGCTTGTAAAATAATTAAATATATGTAATACATATAACATATGTTACATGTTTTATATGTGTTAGTTGAATGATGATGAAATAACTAAAACAACCTTGGCTCTTATTATAGATATTAATTATCATGAATGTGATGATTATGAACATTATATTAGTGATAAAATGTCAAAGTTTTGCAAAATTTTGCTCGTTCATGACATCAAATGTTATTTATTTCCTTTGCAAGAGATGCAAGGGTTTAAGTAGAATACGATTTTTAAAACAACTAAAAAACAGTCACAATTTGGGCATTTAGAAAGGGAATTGAATTTCTCCTGCTTGTAAAATAATTAAATATATGTAATACATATAACATAATATGATTTTTAAAACAACTAATACAGAATACGATTTTTAAAACAACTAAAAAACAGTCACAATTTAGGCATTTAGAAAGGGAATTGAATTTCTCCTGCTTGTAAAATAATTAAATATATGTAATACATATAACATAATACATATAACATATGTTATATGTAATACATATAACATATGTTATATGTAATACATATAACATAACATATGTTATATGTATTAGTTGAATGATGAGGAAATAACTAAAACAACCTTGGCTCTTACTATAGATATTAATTAACATGAATGTGATGATTATGAACATTATAATAGTGATAAAATATCAAAGTTTTGCAAAATTTTGCTCGTTCATGACATCGAATGTTATTTATTTCCTTTGCAAGAGATGCAAGGGTTTAAGTAGAATAAGATTTTTAAAACAACTAAAAAACATTGTCACAATTTGGGCATTTAGAAAGGGAATTGAATTTCTCCTGCTTGTAAAATAATTAAATAATCGAGACATGTTTTTAACTTTCCAAATACTTTAATATTTCAGACATGCTACTTATACTCTTTGTTTTTAATTACAAAGTCAAAAATATTTTTTTTAAATATAAATTTTATTATTAAAAAGACGTTTTTGTCAAACATATTATGAGTGTTAAATTTTGTTAATTTTACTACATTATTGAGCTCATTACTCTTCCTATATTCCAATTCCTTTTTCTTTTTAGGTAAAATTTTTAAATACGATTTGAATTTTCTATACGTAAAATTCTTTGAAACTATTCTTGTACTAATACATGGGTTGAATTTGTTGAAATAGATAACAATATCAAAACAATCTAAACAACCCTAGCTTTCACCATGACTATTGACTATGGTGAATGTGATGATTATGAACATGAACATTATAAGTGGTAAAAAACATTACAAGTATAATGTGATGACTATGGTGAATGTGATGATTATGAACATGAACATTATAAGTATCCCAAAATTTTGTTTGTTGATGACATCAAATGTTATTTCCCTTGCAAGATATATATACAAGGGTTTAAATAGAAGAATTTTTTTAAGAACAACTAAAAAACATTGTTTAGAATTTGGGCACATAGAAGGGGAATTGAATTTTCTCATGTTGGTAAAATAATTGAGACATGTTGTCCCTCTCTTTTTAAACTTTCCAATATTTCAATTATGCTACTTATATATATTTTAATTACAAAGTAAAAAATTCCCAGGCTTGAAATTTGAATTGATGCAAATTGTAGCAACAATAGGGATGGTGATGGAGATAGAGTTGATCATATGGAAGACAATCATCGATATACTTGTGAATGATGGGATAAATAGATTGATCTATGACACCTTTGTTTTCATGAATGTGGATGCACCAATGGATGGGAACCATGGTTAGATTCATGATGTACTTCTTATTGATGTTACAAAATATTTCGTCTGCGGACAGATGAAACCTCCCTTGGATTACTAGACCCCTATACCAAGATAGAAACAATACAAGTGGACACTAACATCCCTTTAAACTTATCTTAACCAATCATAATGAGAAGGAGAGGAAGGATATGATGAACCTATTTCGACATTTGTTCTCACTGCTTCCAATCCCTAGGCTTGATCTCCAAGCTTCCAGGCGCAAATTGAGATCTGCAATGGACAACAAAGGAAAACAACTATCTCCTACTCTACAAAATTATATAAGACAAGTCTATCTACGAAGATTAGAGCAACAATAGACAAGAAAATGTAGGATTTGGAGGCTTAACCACCATGGAGAGATCACTCACTAGATCCACTAAATTGGGATCTCCAAGATTTTTAGGGAGAAAATATCTTTCAAGATCCACCAAATTAGAATTTTGGTTTGAGAAAATCTCTCAACCATCCATGGGACTCTCAACTTCTCCTTGAGATTAGGAAACTAAATGCGAGGTGGATTATCACACTAAGTTAATTTCATTTTTATGAATAATAATGAATAATTCATGTGCACATAGTATTTTGACCTTCATATGATATATTTCTTTTCCACATTGACTAGGGATTGTGACAAATGTTCTTTCATGGTGTCAAGGTGTTGTGACACTTAGTGAAGTGCACGCGACACTTAGTAAGGTGCATATGACACTTTACGACACTTGTGACACTTACATATAAATAGGTGTGACACTTAAGTGTGACATTTTGCTATGTAACAATTGATAAGGCATCAAACCCCTATACGAGGTTCAAAGATAAATATTCTCTTTGTTATTTTGTTGTTGGTGAACTTGAAGGTATTGAACGATGTTTCAAACATAGCTTAAATTATGCAATATAATTATTTATGTAAGTTTTTGTTTATTTTTAGCGATTGTAATAAAGAGGCAATAACCACTATTCAATATGTTAATGCTTTTTTTCCAATAGATCATTAGATGATATTTCCCTATCATAGTGAAAAATTTACCTTGCACATACTCAGGGTTATCACACCGATTTCGTCCTACCTGTGACACTTAAGTGATTTTATTGGACTTATCACAAATCAACGCTAATTCCATTTAATGCACCCAAAACCATGGAGGGATGATTAATCACGCATCCAAAGAAAAAGTCAATATTTATAGTTGACCAAATAAAGTGCGCTACCCCTCAGTTCATGAGGTATAAATATTTTCATAAAAACACAATCTTTGTAGTAGTGTAATTGATGCTAATTTTGTGGCTCAATAAATGCCCAAGTCACTTCAATATTTTGGTGTATGAAGGGAGGCCCATACCAATGGAACATCCTCGTTGAATTGCATGATACGAGGATATCCTTGACTTGAATGCAATCACATGGGTGAGGCATGGACAAATATTTGATTCCCTACTCCATTTCCCTCCATTTCATCTCTATAAAAACTCTATAAAATGAGAACTTGTCCTCCATTTCCATTCGTTGTTTTGTGCTAAGGTTATGCCGATAAGCTTGTGTTAATGTTTGAGAATTCCATTGCCAACATTCACCCTTCTTGAGTTTCTTTAGCTTCATGTTGCCCAATTTTTCTTTCCAATGTCCATTGGACAAGGGGAAGTGTTGATAGTTTGCTGCTAGAGTAGAGAGAGCCCACTTGAGTATACAACGAACCCTCCCATATAGAGAGCTTGGATACCACTTCTGGAAGACACCTCTTAATCAAGATTGATTTTTGAAAAAATAAATTTTGTTGTATTTATTGTAAAGCTATGCTGTAGGAAACGTCACCCCCCATACCAGGGAGGCAAACACAGGTAGGGTATGAATTGTGTACCATATGGCTTCAAAATGTTTCCAGGCCCCCATGTGGACCGTGGGACCTGAAGGAAGACTAAAAATCATCGAAAGCTCCTCAATAATTGCTAATTTACCCATCTAATTAGTTTCAAAGCCTATTCAAATAATTCACTTGCGACTTGTATCTCACAATAGTGAAAAATATAGAAGTAGGCCTCCTAAAGACTAGGATGTGGATCTTAAATCTCCAGACTTGAAACTCTTTCTTTTTGTTCATTTTTGGGTATCATAAAGGCATGACTACTTGGCAACATGCCCTTTGCCAAGAAGTTTCATTCCAAAGACACTTCAAACATAGGTGATGCCTAATAAACACAGAGCTATTTTTTCTTCTAATGTAATGTTCTAATCCTTCTTTTGATTGCATTGAAAGGCATATTTAAGGAGATACACGTATACCCAAAATATTTGTATATTCAAATTAAGAAAGGTATGCATGATCAATTCTTTAGATAAAATATAGTACTTAAGCACACAGTGAAAAACACTTTCCTTTGCAATAGTCCACTATAATCAAACAAGAAAATAGCATACCTTTGAGACCATTTTGTCTGCCCTTGCTACCTTGATGTCTCCATCCTTAACACCTATGAAATTTCTAATCCAAGGTAGATTAGATTCCTCAAGACTCTTTTCAAGCATTGCCTTCTATCTCTTCTTCAGAGCTTTCTGGTTTGTAGATAGATTTGTAGTCTCAACAACATTTTTGGGTCTTGTTTCAACCCTACATTCTATCTGGCCATCCAACTGATTAACAATGCTAGGCACTTCTATTTCCCCAGAGACCAGAGAGAGACATATAATGATGTCCCCAAAAAAGTAGTCATAATTTGGATGCTCATATAGCTCATCATAGACACTTACTAACTTCTTGCCATCAAATTTTCATGTATCTTCTGTACAATCCACAACCTTCAACCACCTTACTCTTGCTGCACGCTCCTCTCAATCCATCGAAGAACTGTTGAAGAACTTCCTCAGACATGTTACCCTAGAAAGTAAGGACAATGGATATTCTTGGAGATTGGAATAAGGCGATCATGATCAACTGCATGCAAATGCCCTTATTCGATGAAGATTTTCAATGGAAACATTTTTTACAGTAACTGATGTGGGAGTTAACAAATCTACTTTAAGATATACATTAACCACTATTCCTATCCGTCCATATGGATCTTAAGTTGTTGCAATAATATCACCATGCAAGAACACTTTGTCAAGCACCTCAATGTCATTGATTTTCTCAGTGGTCTCGAAAAGATTTGCCCAAACAATTCATGCACAATCCTCTGGAATAGACTCGTCTTCATCCTGATCTTCATTGTCACTACTGGTGCTATATGAATCTGAATAATATACAACTTTCATTACCAATGTGAAGCAAATCCATGGGAGAAACCATTCACTTAAATAAAGGAAATACATAAGAGAAATCGATAATCCATGGGCTGTAAAGAAAATATGTGGTGAAAATAAAAAATCCATGGGTGCTAAAGGAAATCCATGGGTGAAATCATTCCCATCGAACCTTGATTAGAGGAAATGCAGAAAAAATAGTTCCAAAAAACCATGGTTTGACAAAATTTCAGCGAAATACTTTTACCGAAAATCCTCGGATTCCAAGATATCAAGGTGATTCGAGCCACCCACCCAGATATCCAAACGATTTCAATACCTGATTCGACCCACTCACCACCTCCAAATGATTTCAATGGTGCGCCTTGGACCCATTTTCAATGGTGATTCAATAGAGTAGTGTACGGTTATATTTTTCCATGTTTTAAAAAAATTAAAATTATGTCGAAGTTAAATTTGTTTGTGTTTTTGTTTGATTAAAATTATACAAATAAAATTTATGCGAGGTTACATTTTTATCTGTTTTTATTTAAATTAAAATTAAAAAAAATTAAAATCATGCCTAGATTGTATTTGTCCATTATATATATATATATATATATATATATATATTAAAAATAAGTCTTGTGTTTAAAAAAAAATTAAAATCATGAAAACAAAGTTGTGATATACAAATATTGTTATATTAATGTCTTTTCATTGTGCATATATTTTATTATTTAAATTGCTCCCAAGTTCAAGATATTGAAATGCATTAGTTGTTCAAGTACAATGTTTTTTTGGGAAAGTTATCAATTCAATAGATCAGTTTTTATTAATTTTATTTCTAGTCAACCTTTAAGTATAACTTGTAATACCCCAAGGCCGCACCCCAACTGAATTGTAAAGGCTGGTGAGCCAAGCGATTATAAACTAGGAGGCTTATGTGATGATTAGGCAAGAGAGTCTAGATGCTAAGGCATGTGAGCCTATTTTTGTATATGTAAATGCTCATATCATTAATAAAATACATTGCTGCGTGTAGACCGACCACAATAAAAGAGTATGGGGGACTAAGCTCCACTAGGTAGGGAAAGGGAGGGGCTAAGAGGCTAGGAAAAAGGGCTAAGCTTGAAGCCTTAACTCAAAAGGAATATTATATTATTATTATTTCCTAAAGACTACGGTGAGGATAACTGCTTTATCCTAAGTCTCATGGAAGAGGGAATGAATCCCAAGTGGAGAGAAACGAGCTCCAAGATAGCCATGTGTCAATCATGGCACATGCAAATATTGGTGGGGAAAAATAGTATGTTAGGCATCTTTTGGTTCCTCACACACTCAACATTCTCCCCATTGTTGAACCTCCTCCATTGTTGACCTCTATAACTTGCACACACTTGTACTTGCTTGAGTCCATACCCTGCCTTAAGGTTGGATGTTGCTGCCATTGTCTGTGCCATACCCGAGCTCTATTGTTGCCATCACCCTTACTCGTTTGACTTAGGAGTTGGACATAAGAAGCAGGTTGTCAGGCCTGTGGGTTTGAAGAGGTGGGTTGTGAGGCCAGTGGATTGAAGAAGCTTTTTCAAGTGACGTGCCCCAACATGTGGTTGGGGGCATTACAAATTGTTATATCAGAGCTTGAACAAAGAAGAATTGTGGTAGCATGCCCCGACCTGGGTGGTTGGGGTTGTTACAAATTGGTATCAGAGCTCATGCTTCAACAATGAGCCTGGATGGGCCATGTAAGTGGAAATTTAAGCAAACGTTTTAGAGGGAATTGTTGTTGAAATGGACAAAATTGGAGTTTCAAAATTTCCATGAGTGCCAAGAGGGCGCTAGGAGCACCTTAACTATGTGTGAAAACTCAGAAGGTGTAGCGATTTGAAAAATCTAGCAGAGGAGGTGTAATACCCCAAGGACGTGCCCCAATTGTATTATTAATTGCAATTAAGTTTTATAGGATGGTGAGCCAAGTTTATACAAGCTAGGGGGCTTATGTGTTTATTAGGCCAGAGAGCCCAAGTGTTGAAGGCCAGGAACTTGATTTTGTATATGTAATCATGCAGATTGTTAATAAAATATAAACATCGCTGCGTGTGGACTGACCACGAAGAAAGAGTGATGGGGGACTAAGCTTCCACAAGGTCTGGGTGAGGGAGAGGGGGCTGAAAGGTTGGAAGAGGGACTTGTTGGATTACTGAGAGGGGGGGTGAATCAGTAATAGAACAATTTAATCATTTTTAACCATATAATCCAAGTGTTATATCAATGAATCATTATCATCCAATAACTGCAGAGTAAACAAGCAATGAAAAATTGAACAAACATACACATACACAATACACCAGTATTTTACGTGGAAACCCAAATCAGGAGAAAACCACGAAATGTTTTTTCTTATATGTCTTGAAGACATTCATTGGAAGCACCAACTTCTTTTGTTTTCTAGCTGCAACTGGAAGGAGGCTCCACCCCCCTAGTTTCTCAGGCTACAACCTGAGGGAAGATCCAACTCCCCAATTCTCTGGCTACAACCAGAAGGAGGCTACAACCCCCTATGTTCTCTGGCTACAACCGGAAGGTGGCTACAACCACCTGTCTTGGCCCTGTCCTGCCACCCTAAAGTAGAAGTAGAATGATAGAACCACTGCCAACATGTCACTGTGAGATATACCGCTGTAAACCTGTACCAATAAATCTGAACCATACATCAACCTGTACCATAAACAAGTGTATCAACCATGCACCAACCTGTACCAAATAACCTGTAATCAACCTGTACCATAAACAAGTGCATCCAACCATGTACCAAGTATGTATAAATCATGTGTCAACTACTCATCAACTATGACTAATCAATATGTACCAACATTATCAACTATACACCTCATGCATGTGCCAACTCATCAACTACTTGTCTCAACCATATACTCAACATGTACCTCAACCAAAAGCCCTCATAAATTTCATCATCCAAATCTGATTTGTAGCTCTATAATAGATCTGGTGTATATGATCACATTCCTGCAAACCTTCCTTAAATTCAACAACAAGAGACTAGCATTTTCATCAAACTTTTCTTTAGTCTCACATGCCTAGTTTTGGATTAGTCAACAACCCTAACTTGAAGTAATCATAAATTTGTACCTGTAATGTATAAATATCTGAAACTAATACACAATGTTATTCAGTGTGTTTTATGCAATTCCTCCAGGTCTCACTACTTGGAACCTCTCAAAAAAGGTGTTATAGCAAAAATGGCATACCTTGCTGAATTCTGGCTTATTCTAGAGAGCGACATTGTAGAGCATGCCCCGCACGTAATATTTGTTGAATTGATCTGAAACTATTACAAAAAATACTACAGACTGTTTTCTAACCAACACATTTGGTTTCACTGAATTTGGATCTGTTATGAAGAAGTTATGACGTTTTTACCCGAAACACCTGTTTTTGACTAGTTTCAGGACTAGCCACAAACTCTATTTTCCACGGAGTACAACTTCAAAAATACAATGACCCACAAGATGATTTTTTTACCACAGATACTTGGATATGTTTTCTCAATGGAATATCAATTTCAAGCTATGATTCATTATAGAATTTTTTTTATAGCGAAAATGGTGAGATGATCTGTAAATAACATACCTTAGAAAGCACCATCAAAAGAATTTATCCTTCCTTGCATTTCGGCCTTCTTTTTTTCACCTTCCATCAAAATTTTGGCTTAGATATACTTGGTTACCTTAGACACATATATATATTCAATATGCTTAAGTGTGATTAAAATGAGAGAGCCTTGCCTCTTATTTATACTCTCCAAGTAGCTTCCTTAAAAACATCTTCTAGGTCACTTGGCCCCACTTTCCTTATTTTAGGGTTAGCTCACTTCTAATTTCTCCATTAAATTTATTATTGAAATAATTTATTTTGTATTCACTTTGAATTATAATATACTCATTACTTCACTTTATTATTTACCTTTTAAAATCTCTTAAACCACTTTGACTACTTTGACCTTTTGGGGCT
>ML790800.1:468272-478561 GCA_009831015.1 Picea engelmannii | reverse complement strand
TAGTATTATCTGAAAATATATCATAACTCATACCATTATCCATCAAACAAACTTGGGTCCATTACCCAAACCTGGGGTCTCCAACTTCTCATGGCCATAACTCTCTAACCGTGAGGAGTTATGTGACGTTCCACATACCACTGGAAATGGAATGAAAAGCACTATCCATATAGGATAGTTTACCTAAAAAATTCATTGTACTTCATCTCATTATTCCACAATTAAGCATGGGTTCTCTTACTCTGCAAAGCGTCTTCCCGTGAGAGATTTCACCATAAGGGGACCACTTTGGAGTTCATCCATCTTTACTTCTTATCAACCATGAAAAGACAATAATGAGTCATATTTACATCAAACAATATTGGGTCCATTACCCAAACCTTTGTTCTGCGGGGCTTTCTTCAAGGGTTGACATCAATGACAACCAACCTTAATCAACATGACTAAGTTTGAGGGCTTAAGTCCTGGAGATAATAATTTATTATTATGCCAAGTGGTGTGAAAGGTATGTTTTATCCTAAGTCCTTGAGAGGACAGGTGACTCCCAAAGGAGGAGGAGCATGCTTCATGGGTGACATGTGTCATCCCAGACACATGCAATTTAACCCAATAATTGAGCCGTGTTGGGGGGTTCGTCCTCCATTCTTCTGTCGGTTGTCTGAACCATGTGACCTCTACGTCTGATTGTTGCATACCTCACACAACTTTGAAATCCAAAACTGAGAGAACTCTGAGATCGACTGGTGTATTCCCGTGCATTCAGTCTGGTCTCTACGTTTGGCCTCCGTCATCGACCTCTGCATAATTTCCTTGTCTCGCACCCTGAAATCGAGTGGCAAACCCATGGAATGATCTGTGTTTCCTGCGTGTCCTGTGAACCCTAAGCATACCGTAATCGTCTATACTGTGTGTGTTTTAACTGCGGGCTGTTGTGTCCATGCAGTCCCTTGGCTGAGTGTGATTGGCTACCGTCATCCAATCCTTGTTGAGTCTTACTATTGTTCTCCTTGTGATGAAACATAGCTGAAGAAGCAGGTTGTCAGGACTGTGGGTGACTTTTTCCAGGTGAGAGAGTGCGCGGAGGAAGTGAGAACTCCTGAAGGGGGTCTTGTAGCTGCCACAGAGCTCAGAGACTTCCGGTCTGGTCTGTTTATGAAGCCCAAGACAAGGGAGATTTAGCAACTGAAGGACTGTCCAGGTGACAATGAAGGTGTATACTCCTGGGGTGGGACATACATGTGGGGAATGAGGGTCTGTGAGCAGTGGGCATAAGTGACTCCTGGGAGAGAATCCTTCCTCTGTAACTGTGTGTCTTCCCATTGACCTTGCCTAGCCTAGGATTCCTTGCCCGGGTGGAGCTTAGTCCCAAATCGGGGGTGACCTACTGTTGAGAGTGATGAGCAATGCGGTCTAAGGCTAGAAGGTTCATGGAAGGTCTGCATGTAGTTGGTGGAATTACTACAGTTTCAAAGATAAGTATCGACTTGTGCTTAATTATATGTTTTTTGCATACCTGCGATGCTTATATGTTATCATGTATTCTGTTGCGCATATGAATTATTGTTAATGTCCTTGATGATGGATATTAGCAGTAATCATGTGCTTACTCTGTGTTGAGTCGTTTAGCTTCATTAAATGTATAATTTATATAAGTGTTATTCCGCAGTAGCATTACTCGGGCAGTGGGTTAACATCCCCGGGGATGTTACAGTTTGGTATCAGAGCTTTAAATGATAAGTTAAGGTTGTGTTGGTAGCATTGCCTGGTCTTTGGAGGGTCGGGGATGTTACAATTTGGTATCAGAGCCAATATTTCAACGTTGAGCTTGGATGGGCCAGATAAGTGGTCATTGGACCCGAAGTTTCAGGTGGGAATTGTGTTTGGAAGAACCGATTTTTGGACCTTAGAATGTTCCTGAGTGCCAAGGAGTTACTTGGCAGTGTTATGAAGCTTAGGAGGAGTAGCGGTAGTATAAAACCGCAACTGACATGGTATTTGGCCTTAGAGTGAGAGAGCTCAACACTTGGGGTGTTGGAGTCATGGGGATCTGCTCGGAAGGAAAGGAAATTCTTTATGACCGTCGGATCTGGAAAAAGGTGCAGGAAGGCTATCCTGTAAACCTTTTAGATTTCGGATATCAGGAGAAGGGAGTGTGCTGAAGAATAAACTTTCGAAACCCAAAATTCTGAGATCCCAGAAGAGATCTACACCATGGATCTGAGGGGAGAGATCGACTGTTGGATATGGAGAAGCCGCGCTCTAGTTAGTCACGAAAACCCTTCGGATTTCGTAAATTGGAAGAGTAGAAGGAAGAGAGGTGAACACCTCTGAAGCAAGAATCGCGATTGGATCTCGACTGTTGGTTGTGAAGAGATAAGGACCATCGATTATCTAGGGAGATTCCATAGCGTCAGATTTTGGATATTGGGAGAAGCAGGGTGCATTGATGCACAAACTCCTGACACCTGAAATTGCGAGGTAAGGGAGTAGGCATGGTGGGGTCGGATGACGTCGCTTGGGGTGACGTGGACCTTTCTAGGCACATCACGTGCCGACGCAATAATTGGTGACAACAGTACCTTGTGGGCCCGAGGGATAGGGAAGTCGAAAGTTCGAAAGTCACGAGATTGGGAGGAAGAAAACGTAAAAACTTTCGAAACCCGAAGTCCCGAAGTCCCGAAACCTGAAGGCCCGAGTAGCACCTTTCGATCTAGTGTTTGGTCACGCCTGTGATCACGCGGATTGGGACCTAAGATAGAAGGGCTAATTCCTGAAATGGGTACAGAGCTGAGCAGAGCTAAGAAAATTCGTAAAATCAAAACGTTTTCTTAATCAGATTGGTTTTGAATGTGTGGAATTTGTTAAGGAGAGATGGCCTGACAAATTCTGGTTGTCTGCACGTTGTGATTGCAGAAGTTTGACGAGTGCCAAAACCAGTTAGAATTTCCATGGAGTGCAAAGAAACGGAAGAGGCGCGGATTGCCTCCAGTTCAGAGAACGAAAGAAAAGGAATGGACGTCCACTTGGGAGTCGAAGGATCAAACTCCAATGGGCACAGAAAAGAGATGGATAAGGAAGGGCATATGATTAAAATCATTGAAATATTACAGAAGGATGCCCAGACTGGATGAGATGATAGCCGAAAGCTCATGAAAGCTAGGGATCAACAGAGAGAATTCAACTTGAAGTTGCTGCGGAGCCTGGATAGGATCGAAAGGAAATTGGAAAAGGAGAGTGACACAAGAAAAATAGGGAGTCGCAGGACCCCTGAGAGGAAAAAAAGATCAATGAGTGTCAGCAGACATCGTCGTCGCTCCCCAAAGCATTCTAGTAAGGAAGCATGCAGTAGTTCAAGCCCATCTCCTACCAAAACGCATAGGAGGTTTGGAGTGGATGAACTGAAAGGAGAAATGAATAAGATTAAGCTTCCCATGTTTGATGGAGAACACCAGAAGGAGGAAGATGCTGAGACATGGCTGCTAGGCATGAGGAAGTACTTCCAACTACATAATTATTCCTCTCATGCCGAAGGAAGAATTGTGATGTATCAACTGAAAGGAAAAATATCCATGTGGTGGGATCAACTTGTACAAGTGCAGCACATTAAAGAGAAGGATATCACTTGGAAGGAATTCAAGAAGTATTTCGAGAAAAAATATTTGACTAAAAGATATTATGATAGAAAGATGGAAGAGTTCTTTGAACTCAAGCTGGGTAGCATGACCAATGATGAATACGAGCAAATATTTCTGGAATTGCTGAAGTATGTTCCGTTCATCAAGGAAGAGACTGTCAAGATTCAGAGGTATCTAAGTGGATTGCCACCTTCTATTGGTGACAAGATTCAGTATGATGACCCTAAGTCTATGGAAGAAATGATAAGGAGGGAGAAATGCTTGTATGAGCAGCAAAGAGAAAATCCTACCTTCCACAAGGCTTGGGAAAACAAGAAGAAGTTCAAGAGGGAGCAGAGGAAGAAGGGAAACAAGCCTTCCTTTTTTCGAAATAGTCCTCAGGGACAACCATCTTTTAGAGAGCCCAGAAAGGTTGAAGTGGGTGGAAAAATGCCCATACAGACACCTATGGAGTGTTGGGGTTGTAAAGGAAACCATAGGTACAGATATTTCCCCCACAGAAATGATAAAGCGAGAGCCGTCCACAATGTTCAACAAGCTAAAAAAGTGGAGGACATGGGAAGTAGAATTCCAAGGATCTACGCAGCCCTGGACAACAAGCAAGCTGAATATCAATCGCACATGATTGAAGTGGAAGGTATGATTAACAACCATGCCTTTACTGTTTTAATTGATTCAAGGGCTAGCCATAGTTATATAGATCCTAGAGTGGTGAAAAGTTTGCAATTGTCAAGAAGAAAACATGGAAAATCTTGGTTAGTGCAGCTGGCTACAGGAACCAAGAGAAGAGTTACAGAATTGGTTAAGTCCTGTCCAGTGGAGATGAATGGATTGAGCATGAAGGCTAAATTGAACATTCTGCCTTTAGGCTCTTATGACTGTTTAATTGGGATGGACTGGTTGGACCAACACCATGCCATCTTAGATTGTTGTAGTAAGGCATTCACTTGCCTGGATGAGGAAGGAAATTGAAAAACAGTCCAAGGAATTCCTAGAGTTGTTGCTATCAGAGAAATCTCAGCAATGCAGCTGAAGAAGTGCTATAGAAAAGGCTGTCAATTATTTGCATCCTATGTGGATGAAACACCCAAGGATAAGGTGTCAAAGATTGGAGATCGTGTGGTACTAAAGGAGTTTGAAGATGTATTTCAGGATGTAACAAGACTACCTCCGAAGAGAGATATTGATTTCTTTGTAAACTTGATGCCTGGAGCAGCTCCATTGTCAAAATCTCCTTACAGAATGAGTACGCCAGAGCTGAAAGAGTTGAAATTGTAGCTTGAATAACTTATGAAGAAGGGGTACATACGCCCAAGTGTGTCACCTTGGGGAGCCCTAGTCTTTTTCGTGAAGAAGAAGGACATGACGCCGAGATTGTGTATCGATTTTAGACAATTGAAAAAAGTAACTGTAAAGAACAAATATCCTCTGCCGAGGATTGATGACCTCTTCGATCAGTTGAAGGATGCGAAGATATTTTCAAACATAGACCTCAGGTCGGGATATCACCAGGTAAGGATAAAGAATGAAGACATCAACAAAACTTCCTTTAGAACAAGGTATGGTCATTACGAGTTCACAGTGGTGTCGTTTGGGCTGTCAAACGCACCTGCTATTTTTATGTGCATGATGAATGGTGTATTCAAGGACTATCTAGACAAGTTTGTCATAGTCTTCCTGGATGACATCCTGGTGTATTCCAAGTCGGAGGAAGAGCACGGACAACATCTGAAGATGGTGTTGCAAGTGATAAGAGAGCACCAATTGTATGCCAAGTTGAGAAAATGCTCGTTTTGTCAAAAACAGATCCATTACTTGGGGCATATTATTTCGAAGGATGGGGTAGCTATAGATCTTGAGAAGATTGAGGCCATCAGAGAATGGTCAGCACCAAGGAACATGACGGAAGTCAGATCCTTTATGGGTCTAGCTGGCTATTACAGAAGATTTATTGCAGGGTTCTCAAGGATAGCTCACCCTGTCACTTCCTTGCAAAGGAAGGAGAGGAAGTTTAAGTGGACAGACGATTGTGAGAGAAGTTTCTAGCGATTGAAGCAATTGTTAACCAGTGCTCCAATCCTGAGGATCATAGACCCAAATGAAGATTTCATGGTGTGCACCGATGCATGCAAAGAAGGATTGCGAGGAGTCCTCAGTCAAAATGGATTCGTAATTTGTTATGAATCTAGAAAGTTGAAAGAGCATGAAAGGAACTACACAACTCATGATTTGGAGTTGGCGACCATCGTTCACGCTCTAAGGAAATGGAGACATTACCTCATGGGAAGTAGGTTTGAATTGAGAACAGACCATAATGGTCTGAAGTATTTGCTTGATCAACCAACCTTGAACGCTAGACAAAGTAGGTGGTTGGAGTTTCTCTGTGAATATGATTTTGATATCAAGCATATCAAAGGGAAGGAGAATAAAGTGGTTGATTCCCTCAACATGAGAGTAAACGAATTACATGTTACAACCATTAACATGTATCAAAATGATATAAAGAGCAGAGTTTTGGAAGTTGCAAGCACTGACTTGCAGTACATGGAGTTGGTAGCAAAGCTACAACAAGGTGAAATTCCACAGAAAGTGGAAAATTATAAATTAGAGACTGATGGAATACTTGTGTACAAGAACATAGTTTATGTACCTAATGTCCAGGGTTTGAAACTTACGATTCTAAGAGAAATGCATAATGTGCCTTATGCTGGGCACCCTGGATATCAGAAGACTGTGGCAGTAGTCAAGAGCCACTACTTTTGGCCAGGTATGAAGAAAGAGATTGCAGAATACTCCGCCAGATGTATGGAGTGACAGAAGGTTAAAGCTTAGCACATGCACCCAGTAGGGTTGCTGCAACCTCTACCCATTCCTGAGTGGAAGTGGGAAGTAGTGACAATGGATTTCATCACCAGATTGGCAAGAACAGGCAAGCAACATGATTCCATCTTGGTGGTGGTGGACAAGCTTATGAAGCGACCCATTTTATTCCACTAAAGAATACTCACAAGGCAACGAATGTTGTTGATATTTTTATGAAGGAAGTAGCACGATTGCACGGTATTCCTAAGACAATTGTGTATGACAAGGACTCGAAATTTACCTCAAATTTTTGGAAAGGGTTATTTAATGGATTTAGAATGAATCTAAATTTCAGTACAACCTATCATCCTAAGTCAGATGGGTAGACAGAGCGGGTGAATCAAGTGATAGAAGACATAATGAGAATGTATGTGATGGACAAACCATCGAAATGGGAAGACTACCTACACTTGGTAGAATTCGCCTACAACAATGGGTATCAAGCATCATTGAAAATGAGCCCATTTGAAGCACTTTACGGCAGAAAGTGCAACACTCCAGTAAGATGGGATAACCCAACTGATAGAGCAGTAGTTGGGTCAAAGTTGCTCAAGAAAATGGAAGAACAAATGCTAAAAATTAAGCAGAATTTGAAAGCTGCCCAAGACAGGCAGAAAAGTTATGTTGATAAAAATAGAACCCACAAAGAGTTTAAAGTGGGAGATCATGTTTTCTTGAAAGTGAAAGCTAACAAAAGTTCCTTGAAGTTGGGAAACTGTGCCAAGTTGGCAGCCAGATTTTGTGGGCCATTTGAAATCCTAGAAAGGATTGGGTCAATTGCATATATGCTTGCATTACCTGCATCCATGATTGTACATAATGCGTTTCATATTTCATTTCTTAAGAAATATATACCTGATCCTAATCATGTGATTGATTGGAATGTGATCCAGGTGGAACAAGAAGGTGTCCTGCAAGTGCATCATGTGTGCATATTGGACCAGAAAAAAAAAACCAGATCCAGAATCGAGCCATAAGACTTGTAAAGGTCCAATGGACCTGGTACGGTCCTGAGGACGCGACATGGGAAAATGAAGATGCTATGTGGGCAGAATACCCGCATCTTTTTAAAGATTTTGGAAATCTTGTTGATGTTGTGTGAAAGTTGCACCGAGGACAATGCAAAATTAAGGGGAGGGGATTGTAATACCCCAAGGATGTGCCCCAATTGTATTATGAATTGCAATTAAGTTTTATACGCTGGTGAGCCACGTTTATATAAGCTAGGGGGCTTATGTGTTTATTAGGCCATAGATCCTAAGTGTTGAAGGCTAGGAGCTTGATTTTGTATATGTAATCATGCAGATTGTTAATAAAATATAAACATCGCTGCGTGTGGACCGACCACGAAGAAAGAGTGATGGGGGACTAAGCTTCCACAAGGTCTGGGTGAGGGAGAGGGGGATGAAAGGTTGGAAGAGGGACTAAGATTGAGGGCTTAAGTCCTGGAGAAAATAATTTATTATTATGCCAAGTGGTGTCAAAGGTATGTTTTATCCTAAGTCCTTGAAAGGACAGGTGACTCCCAAAGGAGGAGGAGCATGCTTCATGGGTGACATGTGTCAGCCCAGGCACATGCAATTTAACCCAAGAATTGCGCTGTGTTGGGGGTTCATCCTCCATTCTTCCGTCGGTTGTCTGAACCGTGTGACCTCTGCGTCTGATCGCTGCATACCTCACGCAGCTCTGCAATTCAAAACCGGGAGACCTCTGGGATTCACTAGTGTATTCCCGTGCATTCAGTCTGGTCTCTGCGTTTGGCCTCCATCATTGACCTCTACATAATTTCCTTGTCTCGCACCCTGAAATCCAGTGGCAGACCCATGTCTCTAGTGTGTCCTGTGAACCCTGAGCATACCAAAATTGTCTATGCCGTGTGTGTTTTAACTGCGGGCTGTTGTGGCCACACAGTCCCTTGGCTGAGTGTGATTGGATACCGTCATCCGATCCTTGCTAAGTCTTACTATTGTTCTCCTTGTGCTGAAACAGAGCTGAAGAAGCAGGTTGTTAGGCCTGTGGGTGACTTTCTCCAGGTGAGAGAGTGCGCGAAGGAAGTGAGAACTCCTGGAGGGGGTCCTGTAGCTGCCAAAGAGTTCGGAGACTTCCGGTCCGGTCTGTTGTTGAAGCCCAAGGCAAGGGAGGTTTAGCAACCGAAGGACTGTTTGGGTGATAGTGGAGGTGTATACTCCTGGGGTGGGACATGCATGTGGGGAATGAGGGTCTATGAGTAGTGGGCGTAAGTGAATCATGGGAGAGAATCCTTTCTCTGTAACTGTGTGTCTTCCCATTGACCTTGCCTAGCCTAGGATTGCCTGCCCGGGTGGATCTTAGTCCCAGCTCGGGGGTGACCTACTGTTGAGAGTGATGAGCAACGCGGTCTAAGGCTGGGAGGTTCATGGAAGGTCTACACGTAGTTGGTGGAATTACTACAGTTTCAGAGATAAGTATCGACTTGTGCTTAATTATATGTTTTTTGCATGCCTGTGATGCTTGTATGTTATCATGTATTCTGTTGTGCATATGAATTATTGTTAATGTTCTTGATGATGTATATTAGCAGTAATCATGTGCTTACTGTGTGTTGAGTCGTTTAGCTTCATTAAATGCATAATTTATATAAGTGTTATTCTGCAGTAGCATTACTCGGGCAGTGGGTTAACAGCCCCGGGGATGTTACAATTTGGTATTAGAGATTTAAAGGCTAAGTTAAGGTTGTGTTGGTAGCATTGCCCAGTCTTTGGAGGGCCGGGGATGTTATAGGAGGGAAAACACAATAACCGTGGTTTTGCACCACAAAGTTTAAATTTGGGCCATTAGATCCGTTCGAGAGAAGACAGTTTCCTCAAAGCCAATGGATCTGGAGAAGTAGCATGGTTGTTAACCCCTCAAGTCCTTTGGACTTCATTGCTTCGAATTTTTTTAAGTATTTGATGTAAGGGAGGTAAAAGCCCCAAAGATACAAAGTTCCAGAGCGGTTCTACGCCGTAGATCATTGGGAGAAGTGCTTGACCGTTGGATTTGGCCAAGGATAGATTTGATCCGTTAGTTCAAGCACATATAAGGAGGTGAGGCGTAGTGGTGAAGATAATATTCCAGCCATCAGATCTGCACGGGAGTGAATGTGAGTTGTAGATCTCATGACAATTCGGAGGATCGACACTCTAGGAGAAGCATGTCCTCAAGCTGTCAGGAGGGAAATATCCTGAAGTCCCAAACTCTGGAGTTAATTTGGATCGTTCGTGTTTGAGGACACATGTCCACAGATTATAAAGTATTTGAGAATTCAAAGTTCAGGGGATTTGTGGTGTAGTGTGGAGAAGTCTTCTGAAGTCCCGAAGCTCCGAAGTCCCAGAGTGGTTCTATGTCGTAGATCGTTTGGGAGAAGGAGGACCGTTGGATTCCCCGAGTGGTTCAACAGTTCGACACTCTGGGAAAATTCGTTTGTGGTTGTGAAGAGTGGAGTTTTTCTTCGAAGTCCTGAAGCTCCGGGAAACAACTGTTCGACAGTTCGACATTTAGGAGTTATCAAGTAAGTGGATGAGAAATATTCTGAATCCCAAAATGCTGAAGTCATAGAAGGCCGATATGATGTGGCATGCTGACATCATCTAGGGTGACGTGGACCTACTATAAGCCTGCCACATGTCATCTTTTTTTTTTGTTTGTTAATTTGTGCGGAACTTGTTGGCTACGCGATTAACCTGTGGCTTGAGAAACCGCGACTCAGGGGCATCTAAGCCGTCAAAATCACCCGGGGATCGCACCCGGCCTGAGCCACACCAACCCTTAACA
>ML790800.1:456241-468139 GCA_009831015.1 Picea engelmannii | reverse complement strand
CGGGGATCGCACCCGGCCTGAGCCACACCAACCCTTAACATGGTTGGATTTTTTGTCCCCGCAGGTTTCAAACCGATGACTTTAACATCACGGAGTGGCTTAACAACACACTCCGTCACCGACTGTCCTACACCTCGGGGACTGCCACATGTCATCTTATTTGTACCTTTGACAAGTCCTTTTTTACCAATTGTGACCTGACACGTGTCACTCGTCGGTGGAGCTATGTGTCACCACCATAATTGATTTTCAGCATAACTAAGTGAACCCGAAAATTTCGATGTTCAGGTGTTTTGATGTGCTCTAGCATATAAAGTTTTGAAGTCCCGGAGCCCTGAAGACCTAAAGCTACGGGAAACAACTATTCATAATCTCAACATTCGGGAGTTATAAAGTATGTGGGAGTAGATTCTTTCGAAGCCCGAAGTTTCGAAGTCCTGGAATGCCAGAGTGACGTGACATGATGACGTCACCTAGAGTGATGTGGCCCTATTAAGAAGTTCGACGTTCAGAAGTTTTGAAAGAGGTTGTGGAAGAAACTTTCGAAGTCCCGAAGTTCCGAAGTCACGAAGCACCAGAGTGATGTGGCTTGTTGATGTCACCTAGGGTGACATGGACACACTTGATGATTTCCACATGTCACCGTGTTCCATTTTTTTCAAAGATCGTTCGTGCTAGTTAGTATATGACACATGTCACCCGTCAGATAGGGCCACATGTCTGTTCCTCAATTTCTGCCACGTAGCACCCCCTTGGTGCATGGTTATTGACGAAGATTCTGGGAGTTTGCCAATTCTGTGTTCGAGATAAATAAGGTATGATGTAGTAAGAACTCCCGAAGCCGAAAGTTCAGGAGTCCCAGAGTTATTTTCAGCCATAGATCATCCAGGAGGAGTAGAGCCGTATATTTTTCTCCGAGTAGTTTGATGGTTAGGAGTTCGGGGAAATTGGTTGAAGTACACACATAATGCACTCCCTCCCAAAGTCCCGAAGTCCATAACTCATCTGGACCGTTCGATTAAAAGGGACACATGTCCGCAGATCAATCGTACAGAATTTTGGCAGTTCGAAAATTCGACGTTCGAGAAAAATGGAAGAAGGTGTGAATTTCTACGAAGTAGCGAAGCATCGAAGCTCCGAAGAGGTACCGAGCAAGGATTCGACAGTTCGACGTTTGGGAAAATGAAGTGTGATGAAGGTGAAACCCCTGAAGCCCGAAGTTCCAGATCCTCGAAGTCCTAAAGCTACGGATAAGCGCCTATCAACCTAGCACTTGGTCACAACCCGTGGTCACATGAGATTGGGGGCCAAAGAAAAAAAGGGCTAGTGCCCAGCAATTGTTTTCAAGACAAAAAGGGGGCTTAGAGAAGGAGCCTGCGGGGTCCCGAATTGTACAGACCTGCACCTAAAGAAGAAAATAAGGCCTGTGAACCTTGTGAGAAGATCCAACAAGGGTCCAAGAGCTAATTTGACTCTGAAGAAGAACAAATATACAAGGATTACATCACAGAAAATACAATTTTCAATTGTCCATAAATTTCTGCTCAAAGCTTAGAATTGAGCAAGGAAGTAGTCATTGGAAAGGTCTGGGACAACAGAACATAGATGTTCACCCAAAAAAGGGGACCAATTAGACAATTAATTAGAAAATCAGAGGAAATAATTCTGATAGGTTATTGAACCAAAATGGTTCATGTTTTTATAAAATTGTTGAATTGGTTAGCCTGACAAGGTTCCGTTGGCTGCACATTTTGCAGAATTAACAACTTGATTAGATCATAATCAACACAGAGTGCAGAAGGATGGAAGATACACAAGGGGATTACAGTCAGGAAGATGAGATAAGAGGAATGGATGTCCATTTGGGTATTGAAGGAACAAACTCCATTGGGCATGGAGAGGAAAAGGATGAAAACTTAAATATGGCAGAAACCATTAGAGATTTGCAGAAAGATGTCAAGAGTCACAAGGCTGATAATGAAAGGCTTATGAAATCCAAAAAGAAGCAGGAAGAATTCAATATGAAGTTAATGCAGAGCTTGGACAAAATTGAAAAGAAGTTGGATAAGGAGAGTGGCTCCAGCAAATCGAGAGGCCATAGGTCTCCTGAGGAGAAAGGAAGATCCGAGAGTGATAGTAGACATCACCATCACTCTCAAATACATTCCAATAGGAGAGCACACAACAAATCAAGTCCATCTTCTGTCAGGAATTATCAAAAGAGGTCTGGGGTGGATGAACTGTGAGGATAAA
Organism: Picea engelmannii; assembly: GCA_009831015.1. Lineage (NCBI taxonomy): Eukaryota > Viridiplantae > Streptophyta > Pinopsida > Pinales > Pinaceae > Picea > Picea engelmannii. The sequence goes on along the minus strand of ML790800.1, from coordinate 465,886 downwards.
TGAACAAAATCAAACCTCCTTCTTTTGATGGTGAACACAAGAAGGATGAAGATGTTGAGACATGGATGCTAGGCATGAAGAAGTACTTCCAATTGCATAACTATTATTTTCATGTAGAAAGAAGAATTGCTATCTACCAGCTTAAAGGAAAGGCATCCATGTGGTGGGACCAACTTGTGTAGGTGCAACACATTAAAGAGAAAAATGTGACTTGGAAGGAATTCAAGAAGCATTTTGAGAAGAAATACTTATCCAAGAGGTATTACGAAAACAAAGATGAAAGAGTTATTTGAACTCAAACTGGGTAGCATGACCATTGATGAGTATGAAAGGATATTTTTAGAACTGTTGAAGTATGTCTCCTTCATCAAGGATGAGACAGTTAAGATCCAGAGATACTTGAGTGGGCTACCATCTTTCATCAGTGATAAAATTCAGTATGATGATCCTAAAAACTTGGAGGAAACTGTTAGCGATATTTCTCGTAACAAGGGTAAAATGCAAAAGAATGGGCTGAAAACCCATTTTCCCTAAGTTTGGGATACAATTGCGCCCGTTTTTAAATGCAAATCAAGTTTGGACGGCAGAGATTCGTGCGCCCGGATCAACGGCGCACATAGGATTCCGAAGCCCCCCCGCCTTTCTACCTTTAAGCAGAGGGGGGGGGGGGTCTGGAATCGGGGGCGCACCTCTTCAACGGCTGTGATTAGAGAGCCCGGATCAATGACGTGCAAGGTGATTCTGGACCCCCCTTGCCTTTCTACCTTTAAGCGGAGGGGGGGGGGTCCGGAATCGGGGACAGATCTCTCCGATGACTGTGACTAGAGCGCTCGGATAAACGATGCACATTGTATTACAGAGCCTTCTGTCTTTCTGCGTTTAACCAACGTGGGCCCCTTTCCTGTCGTGTCATCTTTTGTACCATCCTTCCCCTTGCCATTTGTTCTCCTCCTGGCCGTGCGATGAGGCTCGCTCCCTTTAGCCCTTCCTCATCCTCCGACAACTGTCCGCCTTCCCTCTTCTGGTCCATGTGGTCCCTCCCCCCATCTCATCATCCACTCACCTTCCGAGCCTCCTCGTCCCCTGCCATGTGTCCCACTTCCTTCCATGTCAGCCTTTCGCTGTCGCACCCATCCTTAGACCCTCTTCTCTTCTACCACCTCATCACCTCTCATCTCACCCTCACAATGTTGACGCCATCACCTCCCTTTCCCCTTCTACGTCAAGCGTGCCAAGTTCCTCCATGCCTTATCCATCAGACCGTCCAACTGTTCCAGGTGGCAGCGCGAAGGGTCTTCCACGTCCTAGAGGGAAGAGTTGACCGAGGCCATTCCCAATCCCAAGGAAGCAATTATTATTGCCGTGAAGGTGGTTGAACGTCGTCTTCTTCCATAAATAGAAGGCCAGGAAAGGACCAAGCATACAAGCAGACTGATAGTCCTTCCTGACGGAGATTGCGTCTGTCAAACCACTGCAGGCAGTCAGGAGTCCCATTGCGTATGTCATAAGTGCACGATCATCCAGAGTCGGCATGCGTAGACTGTCAGAAGACATGCAGACGCAAAGTTTTTAATGCAACTTCTCGTTTCCGCTGCAGTTGTTTTGTTTTGGCTATATGTAGGTATTTTTTCCATTTTGTAAAGGATCGATGGTTGAGCAGAGCTCCCGGTTGTAAAACTTTAATGAAGCACTGATACTCTGGCTATGTATGAACTTTTGAGACTTCTTGCCTTATGAATGCTAGTTTCTTTTACATCTTTGTTATACTGTGTTAGAACGGCTCAGAATTGGAGGATCCGGTCGAGCTGCAGCTGTTATAGGATGATGTTGTAATGGATCACTGTAATAGTTGCATTGTTTCTAATCGGTTCTTGTGATTTTCCCAGCGCTGAGTGACTTGGAATTGGAGGGTCCAGTCAAGTCCCTTCTCAGTTTCTTGAGACCCTGAACCAAGCTGATCTTGCATTCAGAGTCTTTCTTCTGCAAACTGTCGAAATCCTGTTGCCCAAAGCTATTTGTTCACCTTTATTACTAAGTCTTCCACCTGTTCACCTTTTAATCAACCCACTGGCTGAAGTTAGGTCAAGACCTCCTTTGTTACTTACGTACCAGACCCAGTCCCTGAGTTAGAGTGATGTTTCCTCGAGCTTCCCTCCATTTGGTCATCTATTAAGCAAACCGTGACATTAAACTGATGGGTGTCAGGCTCTGCTCCTGCTAGCAATCCAGGAGTGACTTCCGACGCTAACAGAAACCATAAGACGAACTAAGTGCTTATATGATCAACAAAAAGGAAATCCTACCTTCTAGAAGGTTTGGGAGGATAAGAATAAGTTTAAGAGGGAACAAAGGAAGAAGGGGAACGAGCCACCATTTTTTCAGAAACAATCCTCAAGGACAACCATCTTTTAGAGAGCCTAGAATGACTAAGACAGGTGGGCAAAGGCTAATGCAGACACCCATTCAATGTTGGGGTTGTAAAGGAGATCATATGTATAGAGATTGTCCATACAGAAGTGACAAAATGAGAGTTGTCCACAATGTACAACAAGATGAAATAGTGGAGGACATGGGCAGAAGTGTACCAAGGATCTATGTATCCCTGGACAACAAGAAAGCAGAGTTTCAATCACACATGATTGAAGTAGAAGGTATGATCAATAACCATGCCTTTACTATTTTAATAGATTCAGGAGCTAGTCATAGCTATATAGATCCTAAGGTAGTGGAAATATTGCAATTTCCAAGAAGTAAGCATGGGAAATCTTGGCTGGTGCAGCTGGCTACAAGAGCCAAGAGAAAAGTTAATGAGTTGGTTAAATCATGTCCAAAGGACATGAATGGGATAAGTACCAAGGTAGGTTTGAACATCTTTCCCTTGGGTTCATATGATTTTCTAATTGGTATGGATTGATTGGAACAACACCATGCTGTCTTAGAATGTCATAAAAAGGTATTTACTTGCTTGAATGAGGAAGGGAATCCAAGAACAGTCCAAGGAATTCCTAGGGAAGTTACTATCTGAGAGATCTCAACAATGCAGCTGAAGAAGTGTTACAGGAAGGTCTGTTAAATAATTGCAGCTTATATGGAGGAAGGACCTAAGGATAAGGTGTCAAATATTGGAGATCATGCAGTCCTAAAATATTTTGAGGATGTGTTTAAGGAAATACCAGGACTACCCCCTGAGAGAGATATTGATTTCTCTATAAATTTGATGCTTGGAGAAACTCCAGTGTCAAAGACTCCTTACCGAATGAGCACACCAGAGTTGAAGGAACTGCAAATGCAGCTTGAAGAGCTTCTGAAGAAGGGGTATATATGCCCAAGTGTGTCACCTTGTGGCACCCCAGTCTTATTTGTGAAGAAGAACGATGGGGCATTGATATTGTGCATTGACTTCAGACAATTGAACAAAGTGACTATAAAGAACAAGTATCCTTTTCCAAGGATCGATGATCTCTTTGATCAGTTAAAGGATGCAAGGATTCTCAAAGATCGATATCAAGTTAGGATACCATCGAGTAAGGATCATAGATGAATACATCAACAATATTGCCTTTAGAACAAGGTATGGTCATTATGAATTCACAGTGTTGCCATTTGGGTTATCAAATGCACCAGTTGTTTTCATGTGCTTAATGAATGGTGTTTTCTGGGAATACTTAGACAAGTTTGTCATTGTCTTTTTGGATGACATCCTTGTATATTCCAAGTCAGAAGAAGATCATGAGCATCACTTGAGGATGGTGTTACAAGTGTGAAGAGAGAACCAGTTGTATGCCAAATTAAGCAAGTGCTCATTTTATCAGAACCATATTCACTATTTGGGGCATATCATATCTGAAGAAGGGATGGAAGTGGACCCTAAAAATATTGAATCTATTAAAGGGTGGACAACACCTAAGAATGTGACAGAAGTCAAATCTTTCATGGGTCTAGCTGGCTACCACAAAAGATTCATTGCAGGGTTTTCAAGGATTGCTCACCTGATCACTTCCTTGCAAAGGAAGGGGGTGAAGTTTCAATGGACAACAAAATGTGAAAGGAGCTTCCAACAATTGAAGCAATTGTTAACCAATGCTCCAATTCTGAGAATTTCGTATCCTAATGAGGATTTCATGGTTTGCACAAATGCATGCAAAGAAGGACTTGGTGGAGTCCTCAGTCAGAATGGTTTTGTGGTATGTTTTGAATCCAGAAAATTGAAAGAGCATGAAAGGATTTATGCCACTCATGATTTGGATTTGGAAACCATAGTACATGCCTTGAAGAAGTGGAGGAACTACCTCATGGGAAAAAGGTTTGAGTTGAGGACAGACCATAACAATCTGAAATATCTATCTGATCAACCAACTCTAAATTCCAGACAAAGTAGATGGTTAGAGTTTCTCCGTGAGTATGACTTTGATATCAAGCACATCAAAGGAAAAGAAAACAAAGTGGCTGATGCACTCAGCAGGAGAGTGCATGAAATGCATGCTACAACCATTATCATGTATCAAACTGATCTTAAAGACATAATTTATGAGGTTGTAAAAGCATATTTGCAATACATGGAGATAGTGACAAAATTACAGCAAGGTAAAATGTAGCAGAAGGTTGAAGATTATAAATTGGGAAATGATGAAATTCTCTTGTACATGAACATAATTTATGTTCCCAATTCTCATGAATTGAGGAGTATGCTATTAAAAGAGATGCATAATGTACCTTATGCTAGACACTCAGGATATCAAAAAACCATTGCAACTGTCAAGAGCCAATACTATTGGCCAGACATGAAGAGGGAAATTGTTGAGTACATTGATAGATGTTTGGCGTGTCAAAAGGTCAAGTCTGAGCATAGACACCCAGCTGGGTTGCTGCAGCCATTAACCATTCCTAAGTGGAAGTGGGAAGTGGTTTCAATGGATTTCATCACCAAATTTCCCAGAACAAGAAAGCAACATGATTCTATCATGGTGGTGGTGGACAAGCTTACTAAAGCTTCCCATTTCATTCCAATGAAGATGACTCACAAGGCAACCAATGTTGTTGATATTTATATGAGGGAAGTAGCCCTCTTGTATGGCATACCCAATACAATTGTGTCTGACAGAGACCCAAATTTCACCTCAAAGTTCTAGAAAGGATTATTCAAATGATTCAGAACAAATCTGAATTTCAGCACAGTTTATCATCTAGAATTTGATGGGAAAACATAGAGGGTGAACCAAGTGATAGAGGATATGTTAAGAATGTATGTGATGGAAAAAACATCAAAGTGGGGGGATTATCTACACTTGGTAGAATTTTCTTACAATAATGGGCACCAAACATATCTGAAGATGAGCCCATGGTATGGCAGAAGGTGCAACACACCAATAAGCTGGGACAACCTAGTTGATAGAGCAGTGGTTGGGCCAGAGTTGCTCAGGGAAATGGAAGAAAAAATGTTGAAGATAAAACAAAATTTAAAGGCTGCCTAAGACAGACAGAAAAGCTATGCTGACAAGGGAAAAACTCACAAGGAGTTTAAAGTGGGTGATCATGTATTCTTGAAAGTGAAGGCCAACAAAAGTTCCTTGAAGTTGGGAAATTGTTCCAAGTTGGCAGCTAGATATTGTGGGCCATTTGAAATCCTAGAGAGGATTGGGACTGTAGCTTACATGATTACATCAACTGCATCTATGTCTATTCATAATGTATTCCATGTATCATTTCTCAAGAAATATATACCTGATGCTAATCATGTTATTGACTGGAATGTGATTCAGGTGGAACAAGAAGGCGCTTTTCAAGTGCATCCGGTACGCATTCTGGACCAAAAAACCAAACAGATCTGGAATCGAGCCATCGAGCTAGTAAAGATCCAATGGAACTGGTACAATCATGAGGATTCCACTTGGGAGCACGAAGAGGCCATGCGGGCAGAATACCCGCATCTTTTTGAAGATTTTTGAAAATCTTGTTGTAATATGTAAATATGATGCATTGAGGACAGTGCAAAAATAAGGGGAGGGGATTGTAACACCCCAAGGACGAACCCCAAATAAATTGTAAACATGTTTTATAGGCCGATGAGCCAAGCGATTATAAGCTAGGAGGCTTATGTGATGATTAGGCTAGAGAGCCTAGATGCTAAGGCCCGTGAGCCTATTTTTGTATATGTAAATACTCATATCATTAATAAAATACATCGCTACGTGTAGACCGACCAGGATAAAATAGTATGGGGACTAAGCTCCACTAGGTAGGGAAAGGGAGGGGCTAAGAGGATATGAAAAATGGCTAAGCTTGAAGGCTTAACTCGAAAGGGATATTATATTATTATTTTTTCCTAAAGAATATGGTGAGGATAACTGCTTTATCCTAAGTCTCATGGAAGAGGGAATGAATCCCAAGTGGAGAGAAATGAGCTCCAAGAGATCCATGTGTCAATCATGGCACATGAAAATATGGGTGGGGAAAAATAGTCTGTTAGGCATCTTTTGGTTCCTCACGCACTCAACATTCTCCCCATCGTTGAACCCCCTCCATCTTCGGCATTTGTAACTTGCATGCACCTATACTTGCTTGAGCCCGTACCCTTCCTTAAGGTTGGATGTTATTGCCATCGTCTTTTCCATACCCGAGCTCTGTTGCTGCCATCACCCTTACCCGTTTGACTTAGGAGCTGGAAAGAAGAAGCATGTTTTCAGGCCTATGGGTTTGAAGAGGCGGGTTGTCAGGCCAGTGGATTGAAGAAGCAGGTTGTCAGGCCTGTGAGAAACTCTCTCCCCAGGCGAGAGAGAGATATTGTTGGGAAAGTGATTTCTCCTGCAGGGAGCCCATCGGCAGCTACAGAGCTATGAGAATTCATGTTCGACCTGTTGCTAAAGCCTTGGAAGGGAAGTGGAGAAGCCGATGGACTGTTGAAGAATGAAGGTGTATACTTCTCAGTGTGGTACATGCATGTGGGGAATGAGAGGATGTGAGTTGTGTGCGTAATTTGGATCTTGGGAGGGAATCCTTCTTGTTGTACTGTGCAAATTCCCGTAGTCTCAACCTAGCTTAGGAATCCCTTTTCCTGAGTGGAGTTTAGTCCCAGCTCAGGGGTGACCCACTACTGAGAGTGATGAGTTACGTGGTCTAAGGCTGGGAGGTTCGTGGAAGGTCTGCACACAGTTGGTGGACATCAATTAAAAGATAAGTATAAATTGTGTTACTGCCACATGTTGTGTTTAAGTACATGTCTGTTATTTATAAGAATTGCATGTGTTTGTTGCATGTATGTTTTACTATGAATTTCGCATGAATCTGTGTTGTAGCAGAATGTTTATGTCTGTTTAAATTTTCATTATATATATATATATATATATACTGCAGAAATGAAGAATCGTTTTCAAGTGACATGCCCCAACAGGTGGCTGGGGGCATTACAAATTGTTATATTAGAGCTTGAACATAGAATAATTGTGGCAACATGCCTCATATTGGGTGTATGGGGTTGTTACATAACTCAACCATGGTTATTTAGATTGTACATAGAATAAGGTGTAAGAAGTGACTTATCAAATATATCTTCCCCATAAAATGACCGATTCACAATTTTTTAATATATCTCTTAGAAGGCCCATTTTTTACCTCAAAAATTCCCCTAATGGTGGGGGATATATTAGTTTTCCACTTTCACTGACCTGATAAGTCACCATTGAAATCTATTCCTAAATTTCCAAAACCGCAAAGGTGTTGATGAGATTAGGATGTAGAAGAGCATTCTATAGACGTTCCTATATATTCAACCACAAATCTAAAGATAAGCAAGTTGAGGCACAAGTAACAAATGTAGATCCTGTCTGATGACAACCAACTGGAATATGAATTGGTGAAGTGATTCACCTCACTATAACCAAAGTGTCCCATGAAATGATACAATTTGTAGGTTAGTCTAAACTTGAAAATAACATAACCAATGAAGAAGGTGCATGGTGGGCCCCCTTGATTAATCACGTGATCTAGAGAAGGATTAAAAATGACATAAAGTTAGAGCAAGATAATAATGCAATGTTTATGAGCAACAAATGCAACAAAGGAGAATGTTGAGTGTGTGTTGTACCCACATAAACTGTAGTGAAATTTTGGTGGGTATATCACAAATATTGGGGCAATCATATTAGTGGCTCAGTGTTAACATTAAGCCAAGTCAATGATATAAAAAAATTGTAGCAAAATAATAAGTAAAAGTTTCAATTTTCACCTCCAAACTTGGCTTTAAAGAGGTATCTTCAATTGAGGCATTCAAATCCTTACACTACTCAAGGAGTCATTGTTCTTTGAAACCCGAAGATGGCATATTCTAAGTTACAACACATGTTCCTTTTGATAATATATTACACTTATCAAAGGAAACATGCATAATTGAGAACCATGTATCTAAGATTAAATGCCCTTTTCATTGTTTGGTTTGACTATTAATGTGACAAGAAATTAAAACATTCAAAAGACAATGATTGTGTGCTTCACATATTCAAACAACTTCCAAGTTGCAAACAAAAAATAATTGATATCTCAAACATGTTATGAAAATACATACAAAAATAGTATTTGAATGTGCTACTAATACTCTTATCACAAACGTATGAATGCCTGAGTAGGATAAAAAAGAATAAAAACTATTATAAAATACATAGAAAAATGCAATGCCATGCAACAAGGTAAACAATTAAAACACATTGAACATTATTAACGTCAAAGCAAGATCAAACATGTATATCTATTTCCAATTTTATAAAGTAATATTAAAGCAAAATAGGACCGGAGAAACAAGCAAAATCTTATAGGTTGTTGTGGTACAGAAAGAGGATTAAGGACATAGTTTGGTGCAAGAATGATCTTCTCCTCGATACAATGATTTTCCTTCATGTGGAACTAACATTCTGGATGAGAAGAACTTTCAAGGAACAAACTATTCATCTAGGTATTTCTTGAAAACAATTGCAATGTTGGAGTCCCATCCCTGAGAATCTAGGTGGAAAAGGAGATAAGTGAATTCCAATGGCCATTGGTTCAATTCGGGGCATGGACTCAAAGACTAAACCAACTCCCAATGCTTGTTACTAACCATTTGGAGATGAAATTGAACCCACCTACCTTTCCTGCAAATGGAAAAACAATGATTCAAAAATATTCAATGGTATCTAAATGAATGTCCTCCCTTACTGAAACACATACCAATAATAGCTTGTAAAACAAGGTGATTGCTACAAGATCAAAGAACAAGTGATCAAGATGATAGTTGACTTAGATGTTACAATTTGGACATAGAGACTAGATATTCAATTATTGAAAATGAATAATTAAAAAATGCACCATAACTAATACATTCCATCACAATCATTGCTACTCATTGTACACTGTAAATGCAACGCATTTAACCATTATCACATAGCTCAAGTTCATGTTCAAATTCAACGACAAAGAAAATTAGATAAAATTCAATTTTCAAATGAAATTTTGGTAAATTTTTCCATCAAATTCATCCACACACACTTACACATGGACACACACACACACACACATAAACTTAGAAAAAATCTCATACCCTCATTAGATAATATGATATGTGATCAAATACCATTCCCTCGCTAAACATCCAGATCATGATAAAATCCAATGCCATGG